>PVIU01016892.1:0-43564 GCA_004026605.1 Ondatra zibethicus
TGGTGGCTAAATTTGATTATCAACTTGACTACATTTAGAATTAGCTCAAACCCAAGATACTGGCCATTCCCATGAGGGATTTTTTGATCAGATTATTTGATACAGGAAAGTCTACCTTAATCTGGGCAAAACCTTGTCCTAAGGTTTTTCTTATTGCTCTGATAAATACCATGACCAAAAGCAAGTTGAAAACAAAAGTATCTATTTTATCTTATACTTCCACATCACAGTTTACAACTGAAAGAAGTCAGGGCAGGAACTCAACAAAGGTTCATGGAGGCTTAAATGAAGCAGAGACTATAGCAATGTTGCTTACTAGCTTGCTCATTTCATTGTAGATATACATAAGAACTATAAATAAACATTTCACATACTCAACATAATCCAAACTTATATTTTCATTTAATAAAGAAATTAGATCATTCATTTTAATTTTGCCATAGGCAAGTTCTTAGGACAAAGACAGAAGGAAGTTGGATATTTGTCAAAATGTCACAGGAATGGCCTCTATCCCTGTTGTAAAACCTGTTGATCTTGGCCTCCATAGTCCAAATTGTTCTCATAATTACTGTTTCCCAGGTTCCTGACAAAAATTGCCTTTTAATCTCTACTTATAGAAATTAACCACTTTTCTACTCTAAAGTTCTAAAGTCTTCAATTTTTCTCCAGAAATCAACATGATTATATTCTTCAGAGCAATATCTATTTTTTTGTTTTCAATTTTTACATTGACTAATTTTCTATTGTTATGATAAAATCCTGTGACCAAGACAACTTAGAGAAGGAAGAGTTAATTTGGCTTATGGTTTCTGAGGGATAGGAGTATACCATGACAGGGAGGCATGGCAACAAGAACAGGAACCTGAGAGGTCACATCAGGAAGCAGAGACCATGAACTAGAAGTAGAATAAAGCATTAGAACCTCAAATCCAACCTCTAGTGTCATATATACCCCAGAAAAACTACACCTCCTAAACCTCCTTAAATAGTGCCACCAACTGGGGACCAAGCATTCAAATACCGGAAGCTATGGTGAACACTTTTTACTCAAACAACCATAAACAGTGTCTGAAATATAATACACACACATTTAGATAGATAGATAGATAGATAGATAGATAGATAGATAGATAGATAGATAGATAGATAGATAGATAGATATAGGTATACACAAATCACATGTAAGTATTTATTGGATGGATAGAGAGATGAATGGAAAAAATGACACCAAGTAAAACAAGTGTTTGACAACTGTAGTGTTTTGTAGTAAAGCTGATAGCAGGCAAATGTCTGACTGATCTTTCCTTTTTCCCTGAATTGAAGGAATCAGACCTGGAAAAACATGGGATTTGACTGGTTAACTACAAAATTTGATGAATAAAATGAGTGTTGCCCTATGAAATCAAAACCTAGAGAAGACAGTCTACTGTCTGTAAGAAGAGAATAACATAGCCCAAAGACCTAGGATAAAACCAAATTCTACTGTTCTAAAAATAAAAGCTATCAGTAACTTCTAATATTCTGCTACACTCATAGATCAGTGCCTTATTCAGCCACCATCAAAGAAGCTTCTTCCTGCAGCAAATGAGAACAAATACAGACTCACACTCACACATTATTCAGAGAAAGAGTGAGAGACAGACAGACAGACACACACACACACACACACACACACACACAGAGAGAGAGAGAGAGAGAGAGAGAGAGAGAGAGAGAGAGAGAGAGAGAGAGAACCTTGGAACACATTAGTTCTAAATGGGATGTGTCCATCAAATCCCTTTCCTCACAGCTGAGGGAACACTATGAAAGAGAATGTGGGAAGAGTGTTGAGCCAGAGGAGAAGAAGGAAACCAAAAGAATAAGTCCCTCTAAATCAACTGAGCAAAGCTCATATGAACTGACAGAGGCTGAAGCAACAAATATGGAGCCTGGGTGGGTCTGCACCAGGTACTCTTAAGTATATATTACAGCTTTCAGCTTAGCATTTTTGTGGAATTCCCGAGTGTGTTAACTACTGGGTCTCTGATTCTTGTGCCTTCTCTTGGGCTCTTTTCCTTCTTTTGGTTTGCCTTGTCCAACTTTGAGTTGATGATTTTTGTTTTATCTTTTTTTATTTTTAATGTGTTATGTTTTGTTGTTAGCTCTTAGAAGTCTGTTCTTTCCTAAAGAGAGACATATAGAAATGTGGACCCACTTGGGAGGGGAAGTGGGGGAGAGACTGGGAGGAGTAGAGGGAAGAAAATTGTAATCAGGATATTTTAGATGAGAAAATAATGTATTTTCAATAAAAGGGGGAAAACAGTTCACTTCCTTAGTAGAAGAGCAAATCAAGAGGTGAGCAGGAACACAGAAGTCTATTTTAACCAGTCATATAAGAAGGCAGAGGCATTAATAAAAGACAAGATTTGAAAGAAAAAGAGAACAATCAACTTTTAGCAATACAGTGCCTTCTCATTTGCATTCTTCTTCATTTGGTAAAATAAAATTGCTTCTAAGGCAAATACTTCAAGCCATTTTAAAGTTATTTCCTACTTACAGTTTCACGTATTTTATTAAAAAAAACTTTACAGTTGGGTGTTGTGATGTAAACTTCATCAGACTTTTATATTAGCTAAGAAAATTGTTTTGCTATCTGAAGATTACTCTTTAGCTAGCACTTTAAATTTTAAGGCCAATGTTGACCATGATAGACTTTAGAACACAAATGATTATGAATGATATAGTAATATCCAACCCACAAAGCAAAGGGTCACCATTATAATACACAACTAAACACAGAAAATGCCTCCCTAATATGCTATTTTCCAGGTTGAAAATGCATTGTCAAAAATCACACAAAACAGACAAAATGAATACTAAATTAGAGGTATTCAATAAGTACAAAATGAAAGATAAATCTAAGAAATTCATATGTAACACCTACTGTATTTTATTAAATTGAAAAGTCACTGTGGCCTCTTTTGACTTCTAAAATTAAGTTCCACTTATCTGATAACTACAGTTAACATTGACTGTTTTTGTGATTCACTGTTCTGAGTTTTTAATGTAATAACCTAGGAAATCTTCACAAAGAACCAATGACATCTCACAAGATTTTTTACTATTAGGCAATATGCACCCAAATTGCCAGCACTGTCAGAAATACTGAAGCCCTGTCCAAATATTTGAAACCAATCATCTAATTATTGAGAGCACAAGCTAACTAAAGAATGTCCCTGAGCAGTAACTACAGAAACAGAGTGGAATCTAATAGTGGCACTGATCAGTGGGAGAGAAGACCTAGGTGTTTATTGAGTTGACATGACTACAGAGAGACTATGATGGCAAGGATGCAGTACCTGCTGGCTACCATAAGAAGCTTATCACTGACCGAAGCATGTGACCTGGCAGAAAGAAAACAATCTCATCAACATAGACTGAATATCAGCAGTACAGGGTGCCCTGGCATCTATAGAATTGCCATGACCCAGGGCACAAAATAGTGGACATTAACAATCAGTAAAGACCATCAAATCAATAGAAATGGTGGAGAATTTTATGTAGTTTCTATGTCAGGCCATAATTCAACAGGAGACACATTTAATTACTTGTATTATTATTATATTATTTATAAATTAATTACATATTAGTTAAATAAAAATATCATAATAACCATTAAGTCAAAACAACACAATAGCTAATAAAGCAGAACGTATGAGTTAATAACATTATTTGATAAGGAATCTTTTCTATGTTACTTAGCAACTACTGTACTATACTCGGTATATATTTAGAAAATAATGGGTCATGTATTTTAATGTATGTATAAACTTAAGTAATTACATCAATATCGAGATATTTTTAATACTGTGTCTGAGACCTGTCTTTATTCCCTTATATGCAGATAAAAATGAATGCAGAATAAGCCATTCATTCAAAGTTAATAATGAGTAAATACCAGGCAGGGCTGATACCGAAACCTAGACCAATTCTTCAGTTCATGGTTACACCATGTCTCCAGTTTGTCAAAATATCACTTGACAAGTTATTCTCCCACTATAGTTCACTTGATGAATTGTGGAAATTTTTGCACAGGGCTAAAATTACCTTTTCAAAGAGGATTATCACACATTTAAAGTTCTGGTTCTGTTGTTAAAAAATTGATCAATAACCACATTTATGTTCTGTTTCTAAAATTGTTAAGAATTTTCTGTTTTATACTGAAGTCAGCCAAAATCAAAGCAATAATGTATGCCTAACACATTTCAGCCTACTGGTGCAAACTCTAATGGATTGGCAAGATTATATTTATGAAAAATGAAACGTTAAGAGGGGTGTGTTTACTTTGTTTTCCTTTTAGAACCGACTCCAGTGCACCATTCCATGCTCATAGCAATATGCTTGGAGATTGTGACAGCTAAACCCCACAGGAAGTTCTCAAGCCAGAATAGGTCATGTTGTGGATATTTCAGTTAAAATATTTTCTATTTCAGCTGCTAAGACTGGCATTTCTTCCATTGCTCTCTTTTATGCTTTCTTATTTTTATATTTCCTTTGTTCCTTTATGTCATTTTCCATTTTTTTAAAAAAAAACTAATTTAATTTGAATTTATCTTGCTGTTTTAGAAGGTTTATATGTCTTGTTTCCTCAATTACATCCATGGAAAATGCTAGTTTTTTTTTAAGAGAACATCTTAACTTTTATTTCTCTAATCATCTGTGGCAAAAGAAACGCTGTAATTTGTTTCCAAAATAGAAGACAGAGGAGTCAGAACATTTGATTCACTTTAGCCATTATCCCACGCCTGATAGTATATTAACTCATAGTGTTTGGAAATGCTATCTCAAGCTGTAAATCAGCATTACTAATGCTGTAGTTTTATGTAGTATCCTATTAAGTATCTGGTGCTTGCAAATAGCAAAAACAACACGACCCCTAATTATTCCCCTAGCTTATGAACTAAAACTGTATGAAGACAAACAATGAGTTTCCATGACCAACAACATTATTTATTGCCTAAATTTAAAAATTTCTTTTGTTATTAAATATGCATTTAAGTCATAGATGGTATTGTGTTGCATATTTTAAACTTCTTGAAAAGTGCATCTTCTGCAAACCACTCCACAACTTGAATATCTCACTGCATGTTCTGTTCTCGCTGATTTCTGTGCTGGCACATGTGTGCATCCTAACTTAAATTATTGAAACATAATATTGGGTAAACTACAGTCAATTTGATCATTCTAAAAATGAATGTATATGTTCTAATGCCTCTGTACATATTCTTCTACAAATTTTCTCATCAATATATCTCTACTCAAAGCTTTGCTTGGAAGCAATGGCTAAGTCACACCTTCAGTAGTACATACACTTTAACATAACTAGATAATGGATAGTTCTTTAAATTTAATTTAAAGACAGGTGGACTTTCAACATCATTTTCATTCCTCTAACAGGCAGTTTTGTTGAAATTTTTTTATTTTTGCTATCACACAGCATGGTATGCCTCATTTGGGTTCAAATTTTACTTCCTGGACCAGTGGTGAGTTAGGCATTTTTTCATTTGTTTGTTGATCATGAAGGTTTAACTTTGCTGTGAATTGCTTGTTCGTGTTTTTCTTTCTAGACTGTCTTTTTCTTATAACTAGAAGCCCTTCTGCCTTTTATTCTGAACACAAATTCTTCATCAGTTATAAATGCTACCAAATTTTTCTAAGAATGCTGCTTCCATTTTTAGAATCAATTTTGCAAATTGATTCTGATTAGCTAAGGCTGTATTTACAGAGGTTTTTCATTCCCGAGATCATAATTATTTTCTCCATCTTATTTTTTTTTTTTGTAGCCTTACTACATAGACTAGGTTAATCTTGAACTTTGGATAGTCCAGTCTCACTTTAGCAAGTACAAGAGATTACCAAGTTTCTTGGTTTCAAATATTTTCAATATTAACAACTTTAAACACCTAGCATTTGCCTTTGTCTATTAAATGAAGTAGACTGTATTATTTGAATATGCATAACAAATTACTGAAGCATATGCACAGATACATAATGCATACACTCACATATATGTTAATGAATACTGTTCTGGCCAATAAATACTATTAATAGAGTTTTCAAATAAAATATTCAAGCCATTATTGGACAGATCTTTGTAACTTGATTGTATGAGGTTGTTATAAGATTGCAATGGTTACTCAATATTTAGAAATCATTGATACCAGCTGTCATATTTGTAGAGTTACATGGGAAAACATGTAGCATCCTCCTTGAGGAAAGGATGTATTTCACAAAACTTAGCACTTTATTAAAAAAGACACCAAACTCAATGGCTTCAAACAACATACACTTTTCATTTCACAGTCCTGAGGGACAGACTCCAATGTGAGAAGACTGGATTGCAAAGTCAAGGAGTTAAAAAAGCTCTTCTGCTTGCGGAGCTCTTAGAGATAACCCATTCTCTCTTTTTCGGGATCTACAGGATGCCCACACCCTTTGACAGCTTTCTCCATTGTCAACATCAACAAGTTAAGTAGACTTAGTCTTACAGTTTGGTTCTCACTCATTTCTCACTTCTAGGAATCATATGGTTTCACTGAGTCTACCTAAGCAATCTAGGATAGCATCCAAAATTAAAGTCTGCCAATTACCAACTGTAATTCCCTTTGAAACAATTTCATAGAAAATAAAATCTGCAGGTTCCATGATTGACGTGTGTGTGTGTGTGTGTGTGTGTGTGTGTGTGTGTGTGTGTGTGTGGTTTACATGTACACACAGGTACATGTTGAGGTCAGAGGCCAAGGTCTTCTTCAATAAACTCCTCCACTTTGCTTTTTGAACAGGGTCTCACATTGAACCCACAGCTTACCAATTTTGCTTGACATCAATTTTGCTGTACATCAAGCCAGAAGAACCACCAGCACCGCAGTTACACGTGCTGCCAAGCTGGAATTCATGCCATCATGCCCATTTGATAAACACTCACATTGAATGAGGCGTCTCCCCAGCCCAGAATGTAGACATAGTTTAGGAGTCCATTGTTCTACCTATCATAGGCTTTGAGAAGAGAGAGTCCTAAGCTTACAAATCATCAATGTGAGACCTTAAGTCAAAGCAAAGTGGTCTCCTTAAAAATCACACAGCTGTTTCTACCTGTGGTTCCAGATTGGTTAGAATCATTCCTATGTCTTAGAACTCTTTTTCACATACAAGATCCAACACCACATGCTATAAACATTAATGGAAGTGTATATTCCTCCATGTACAGGGTCTAGAACATTTTTAAAGTTTAGTGCAAAACATAGGAGTTAAACATTCCTTTTCCTTTTAAATTAAAAATATGCTGCTACCTTATTAATATTTTAGTTTAATTGGAAATGAATATGGCAGCAAACCCAAGTGACAAGATGGGGATTTGAAAGACTATTTCTTTCAGTGACTTGAGACTTGAGACTCTGCATGCTGACCTAAGAATGGAGATACTCTTTCATTACGCACACCTTGAGCTTGCGCATGTCTAAAGGCCCTTCCTGCCACCACACTGACACTCGGTATTTGATCTTTAGGCTCAAATGTAAGCTGACACGCTGCAGTCACAGTCCACACATACCCTGTTTCTTTTAGCTAATAAATGTTTAAGGGCATTTCCCTTGGAAAGGTCGGTGTTCTTCACTTTGGGAATGTCATTAGAGACACCTCTCTCTTTTCAATGAAGGAGCAGGGTTCATGAGTTCTCAAAGTCACAGAAATTAGAGAGTAAGGGAGACAGAGAGGTCAGCACATCCATCAGCATGGCACACAGGGACCTTCTTCTGCTGAGACCTCTTCAGCATTGCATTGCCTTCTGTTTTGACACCAGAACGGAAGGGGCTGTCAGCCTCATTTAGAAGGTTACTGTACATTTCGACATATTATGTGCTCTTTTCACTCAAAGTCTCTTTTTTCCTGTCATAATTCGTTGCTCTCGGTTATTCCTTATCACATGCTGATCATGAGCTTGTACAGGTATGAGCTCACGCATTTTCTCTGAAGCTGCTCAGCCTTTTTGAAGAAAGATGAGGCCAGCATAGGAAGGGAACACTAAGACTGACTCCAGGGCTGAATTTGAGACTCTAAGAGCAAGAAGCAAACCATTGCTCGTTTTTACTGTGTTGTTGACTGAAGTCCTACACCTACAAAATTCAGAGATTCCGGGACTCAATACATCCGTGCATGGGTGGAAGGGTTCCAGATGTCAAGGTCGGGTGTCTCCCCAATCACATCTCTGCCTTCCTTTCTGAGACAGGTCTCTCATTGAGTTTCTAAGAGGCTGTCTGAGGTCTGGGCAAATCTAGGGATCATAAAAGGACATTAGTGAAATGCAGAGAAAGAGTCATTTCAACATTCTAGAAACCACTGGGTGCTTTTCTAAGCCCTGGAAAGAGACCTAAAGTGCTAGCAGACAAAGAGAGACACACACATCTGTTCCCACATGAGGGAGGGGAGGGTTGGCAAAGAGAGCTCTGTGAAGGAGACATGTTCTTTTATGGAAGCTGTCTGTCCCTTTCTGTAATCCCAGCATCATGGTGCTGGTGGGCCTTGAGGGAAATACCAGGAAGTCTGATCTTTTCTTCTCTAGCTAGATAGATGGTGTAGTTTAATAGAAGGAAGAAAGATTTTGTACTTACATACCAGAAGTCCAAAAATCACTCTAACACTGGCTGGGAAGGTTTGCAAAGGTGTTTGACTAGTCTGAGAGAAAATGATCACATAAAAAGGGTCATAGGTGATGGAGCCCCACTTCTGGCTTATTTTTCTGATTAAAAATGTAGTAAGACCTTTGGAATAATCCAGAAGGAAAGCATGCTACTGTAATGAATAATATCAATTCTATTAATTTCCTGTTTCCTTTACCTCCACAATTTTTCCTCCAATATGGGGCATGGTTAGAAGTAACAGAGAAATCAGAATTGTGTTCATGAGGATCAGTACCTTCTAGACTGATAAGAAACTTAATAACCCTGGAAATTTCTGTTCAGTATATTTCCAACAAGACACCCCACTTCTGATTCTAAAACCCAACTTTCCATTCCAGACTTACACATCACATTTGATTACAAACGCTTCTCACTCAAAATCAAAGTTTTTTTAACATGAAACACGAATTCACCCACAATGTAGTCCCTACCAAATTTCCATCCAGAAATGTAATTACTTTTATTTCCTTCAACAAATGCCTATAGGATGCCTATCCATACCTGGCATGAACAATGTATGTATTTCTTAGTATGAAGTGAATGAGCTGGAAGATTTTGACAGAAAAAGATGATGAAGCTACAATTCTATGAACCTAAATAATCATTGCATCTAACCCATTTTCTAAAATGCATATGCAATATTTATGCAATTATTATTACAAACTGTTTGGGTCTATTCTATCTAAATTGTACCTAATGAGAACATAAAGGATATGAGGAAATTAAATAAGCATACCCTCCCAAAGAACTAAAGAGGTAGCTCAGTCATCAAAGTGTTTGCTGTACAAGCATGAAGCCTTGAGTTTTATCTCCAGAACCCACATATGAAAGCCAGGTATGAAAGAACACACTTGGCATGCCAGCAGCAAGGAGGACAAAGATAAGCAGATCTCCAGTCTGTTTAATGAGTCCCAATGACAGTCTGTCTTACAAAGTCGAGCACAGGAGATGGCTTATCGTACTTTATGACACAAGCATGAGGATCTGAGGTCAAATTTCCTGCTCCTGTGTGAAAAGGTGAGAAGATCAGCAAGCCTACTACTATGGGTGGCAGAAACAGGAGGATCAGAACTTGTGGCTCCCAGCCTAGTTTCAGGTTCAGTGGAAGACTTTGTCTCAAGGGAACAAGGTGGAGAGTGATAAAGCAGCATTCCCCGCATTCTCCTCTGGCCTTGTGTATATGTGCGTGTGATAGTTTGAAAGAAAATGGCCTCCATAAGCTCACAGGGAGTGGCACTATTAGCAGGAATGGCTTTGTTGGAGTAGGTGTGGCATTGTTGGAGGAAGTGTGTCACTGGTGGTGGTTTCTGAGGTCTCAGATGCTCAAGCCAGGCCCAGTGGGGCATTATCTTCCTGCTGCCTGTTGATCTAGATATAGAACCCCCAGCTCTTTCTCCATCACCATGTCTACTTTCATTCTGCTATGCTTCCTGTCATGATCATAATGGATTAAACCTGTGAAACTGTAAGCCAAGCCCAATTAAATGTTTTCCTTTTTAAGAATTGCTATGGTTGTGTTGTCTCTTCATAGTGATAGAAACTCTAAGGAAATGCACCTATGCACAAATGCACATAACACACACACACACAAAGAGAGAGAGAGAGTAAGAGGAGCAAGGTGGATGAGTGGATGACTCATGGGGAATGAAACTCAAGGTAGACTTCTGGCTTCCACATGCTAACTGTACACACGCAACATGCACATGTACCCACATGCCTATGTACCCATACAAATGGAATTTGAATTATAAAACCTATAATTTTATAAAACCTTGATTTATAGTTTGGAGTCTTGTTTACCTCTATATTTAAGATAAAGGATGTGGTTGTATTTTTTAAAAATCTGCATTTTCCCTAATGAGCTCTAACACTTTTATGTTTTCAGTACTAGCTTCATTTTAGTAAAAATTAATAAAACATTAGAGGATTAGTTTTCCTACCCTCCACACCTCAATAAATGAATTTCCTGATTAAGCCAGAAAGCACCAAATGATACAGTTGAGCAAAGCAGTTGCTGCATCTTCATAATTATTCTTTGGCCTAAGGATTTTATCCTTGGGTTGTTTGGAAGCATTATTTAAACATGACATTTTGAGGCTGGTAACTCTCTTCACAAGCAGTCTTTTAGCCCCATGTAAAGGAAAAGAAAAACTCTTTGCCTGCATATTCTTCAAACTCAGAAACTCGTAGACAAGTAATCAATTTTGACCCATTTAGGAAGTATTACTTACCCTTGGAAAAACAGAGTCCCTGTTACGTTGGAAGCGGTTGCCCCAGTTTCCCAGTCACAAGCAAGGACAGTCTTAGGGACTTGAGTCTCTTATCAAAATGTTCTCATTCATTATGTTGCCCAGGCTAGATGGTGACCCAAGTGTGTTTCAGATCACTTCCTACTAACTACAGGTCAAGATATAAGAACTCTCAGCTCCTTTTCCAGCCTTGTGCCTGCCTACATGCTGCCTTGCTTCCTGCCATGATAATAATGGCCACTCCAATTAAATGTTTTCCTTCATAAGGATTGTCGTGGTCATGGTGTCTCTTTACAATAGAAACCCTAAGACATAAGGTTATAGGATAGACCTGTATTAACTAAAAAGTACTCTCCACAGTAAGGATGTGAAACAAGACTATTAAAACTTAGTAAGACTCTCAAGAACCACAAGTTTTAACCCTTATCAAGCTTTGCTGGTATTGACAAGAATCCAGGTAGTAACCAAATCTTCAGGCTAACAGGTGTTATTGCTCAGTCATCATACCTGACTGTCTTATTTTGTACTCTGAGAATTTCTTAGCTTATTATACAGATTCGCTCTTTGATGATCCATAAATTTCTGTTATCTTTGCTTTCGCTTTAAAGGAAAAATAAAACCTCTGAGACAGCAAGAGGGCATTCTGCTAAAAGCATTCCTTAGATAAGGTTTATCTTGCTTACAGAAACCACTTTGGGTGATTGGCAGAAAGTCCAGCATCAGAATATTGAATGACAGTAGGCTAGGTCACCTGTGTTCTCAAATAAGAGGATTTCCCTATCCACTGATTACACTCCCACTGAGCCCCAAAAATGAGTAAATTAGTTGGATCTTGTTTGTTAAGAAGTTTCTTCTTGCTGGCTGTTTCTTCCTGGGAAACAGTGAGCATAACAAATTTTACTCTAGAATGTCACCATTGCAGTCCACTCTAATTTAAGAAAATAAACTGTTCTTGTTAGCTGTGATAGAATACAATTCCTTCAAGTCCTCTGCAAATGGGCCTGTGGTTGAAGCTTAGTTGGTAGAGTCCTTCGCTAGGAGGCCCTGGTTTTGATTCCCAGCACTGCATAATATGGGTGATGACACAGGACTATAATCCTACCACTCAGGAGGTAGAGGCAGGAGGATCAAGAGTTCTGGGTGATCTTTGGCTAACTGGACTGAGATCCTGTCTCAAGAAAAAAAGAAAAAATTCTAGTAACAGAACTTGAGCAATTAAAAACAAACATTCTTTCCCTAAATAGAATGTATTTGTGTGTGTGCGTGTGTGTGTGTGTTTTTTAATTTCTAAAATATGTTTTGTAAAATGCCTAGTTGGCTGACCCTGTCAACACAAACCACGCCATGAAATGTGTGAAATCCCAATTATTAGAAGTTCATGTTTGCAAATTCAGGCCTAAGTGTTTAGTAAATAAAATGTCTACTTGGAGAAACAGTGGCGCCCGGTTTCTGCTCTGTCAGTCAACGTCTGCCCTGTGAGAAGAGCTTCCTGGAGTTTCATGCTGAGGATTGCAAAGTCAGCTACAGATTTAACAACAACCACAAAACTTCTGTGATTACTTAGTCATCTTGATAATGAGGATGGCTTTTGCTATTCAAGGGCTAAGTTGTTCTTAAACTCTGGCATTTTAGTGGGACTGAATGACCCAAGACACGAGCAAAGAGATGGGATTCATGGTCCTGTTCTCCTCTTTAACTGGGACAGTCCTGCTTTGGCCTGTTGTCACAATGCAATTTGTAAGACAGATATTTAGACCATTTACTCTCAAAATGTCCTGTGAGGATAGAATACTATTAGAATACAGATAAAGCTAAATAATAGTGCTGTAAATGTAAGATGATAGCCAAGAAACTTGAGCTGAGGAGCGTTATTTCTATACTGTTTCATGATAGAAATGGCATTTTATGGAAAATAAGATTTTGTGGGAAAAGCTTATCAGCCTGACAATAACCGCAAAACAATCAGTAAATTCAATTGGTAAGGCCTTTCTATACTAGGTGGTGTTGGGAGATATAGATCGGCATTAGTGGGGGAGGGATGGCTTATATAACTTGAGAGTGTGACTTAAATAGCTTACTTCCTGATTGTGAAACAAACCCAGAAGGCTTCATTGAATTTTTCAAAGTCAAACAGTTTGTTTTGTTTGTTTCTGACACGACTAATGATTCTGAGATAAGGTGTCATCCACACATGGCATGCTAGTAACACCATTTTTATTGTATAGATTGGGACACCTGAGGTGGGTGACACTGGTGTCCCCCACAAAACTCATGTTCAAGTAGAACTCATGTTCAAGTAGTCTGGGAAAATCTAGAAAGGTCTCAAAATGGAATCATTTTGGGTTTAGGGTGGGCCCCAAACATAATGATTACTTGTTATCTAAGTAAAGGGGAGAATATGGAAAGATGTGTGCCTGAACTTACACACACACACACACACAGAGAGAGAAAGAGAGAGAGAGAGAGAGAGAGAGAGAGAGAGAGAGAGAGAGAGAGGATACTGAAGAGGTATAGGAAAAGGCAGGAACTGAGTCAACGTGCTCACTATTCCAGGACTGTGACAGGTTGCCACCAGTGGCTGGAAACTGGAAAAGGAGCAGCTCACTGGTTTTTTTCTCAAGGCACACAAGGAAACTGAAACTGATCTTGCAAACAGTCTCCTGATCTGGGAAAGATTAATTTCTGCTCTTTAAAGCCACACAGTATGGAAAACTTGTGACAGGTACCTTAGGAAATTAACACAAGAGTTCTGCTCATTTACATTAATTTCATAAAGCTACCTTACAGTATAGAATTCAGAGGATGAGGGTAAAATTATGTGTAAACATATATGTCTTCTATGAGAGAGTGCATTTCACTACTCTTTTTCCTGTTTTGACCTCTTTTGAGTCAGAATTTCACTATTCAAATGTAGTTATGAACTTGGGGTCCATAGTGGACCGTACATCCTGACATTACTGTTCTCAATGGTAAGGTTGGAAATCCAGAAAAGTCCCAATCCTGCATCGTGCATCCCAATTTTACCCACTCTATTTGCAATGCCCACCCTCACCCTGTAGGACACTGCTCACCTCTCTCCTCCCCAAGCTGTGGCCACTGCTTTGCATACAGTATGGCACTCAATGTCTGTGGAAATAACCAAACCAGTTCAAATAATGCACCTAAAATACTTTACTGCTGCCAATTCATTAGGCCCAGCTCTGTGTTGTCTTTGTTCAAACAGGGGCGAGATCAATTTGTCTGTACTTTCGTATTTGTTTATTCATTTAATTATGTATGAAGTGACTACAAAGTGATGAGTCAATGTGAAATATTTCTTGGAGGTCAGAACACAGTGGGGATTTGCACAGAAAAACAGACAAAGATGGATGCTACTTCTATTAAGTGTGGTTATGTATTTATGTTCTGGCTCCCAGAGACGCACAGGGGAGACCGAACTAGCTCTCAGTGTTGGAGGATGGGATACCAGCTAGATGATGCTGAGGTGGGTCACGGGCAATGACTACAAAGGTATACAATTATAAGTAAAGGGCATAAGGTAGATTATTTGAAGCAGAGATGAGAGTTTACATAAAATCTGTACAGATGAAAGAGAATAGACTTACGCAAAAGCAACTCAGGCTCCTGCTGAGTGTAGGGAAGAGCAGAAAATAGATGGAGTTGGAAAAGCAGTTGGAAGCCATGTCCTGGTGGGACAGAAGGCACTGAACTGCGTATTGAAAAGTGGGAAACCATGATAGTCATGACAGTGATGGAACCTTTGAGCATAGACTGACAAGTTACATCCATCATACTCTAATGATGGAAATTTACTTGAAGACTGCCATGTCAGTCACTCAGAAAGTCAACTTATCATGCCTTTTATTATAAACAAATCCATGTATTTTATGAATGAAATTTTAAATGCAATACATTAAATTATTGTGTCAAGCACTTAGCAAAGATATCATCTCCCATAATATTCACAGTATACTCTAAGGAATTATTACCATCCAATTTTACAGGTAAAAAAAAAACCCTAAAATACAGAAAGACAATATCTTGCACCAAACTACACATCTGTCAAGCCAGAGTTCAAAAATCAGCTTCTTATCAGGGACATGTGGAGGTTTAGAGGGGGAGCCTCAGTTCCAGCAGCCCCCCAACAAGCTAGGCTTGGGGGTTCAGTTCAATGTGTTGATTTAAGAGATGAGTGATGCTAAGAGGTTTAATAAACACATTAGGAATAAGAATAAACACTCCAGTGACTCTGATCAAGGAAGACCCTGGACATCAATCTCCAGCCAACACCACACACACACACACACACACACACACACACACACACACACACACACATCCTTGTACAACCATGCACATGCTAACACAACATGTACACACATGCACAAATACTGCAAAACATTTAGAAACAGATAGAAAGCAGACACACACTGAAGGTAAAGGTGCTAGGCCTCTATCCTGCTTTAATTTTTTTCCACATTTAATTTTTTTATTATTGCATTATAAATAGTACCATTCAAAATTTCCACCTCCTCCGCTCCTCCCATTTCCCTCCCGCTCCCCCACTCCCCCTCCCCTTTTCCCCTCCAGTCCTAAGAGAGGACAGGTTACCCTGCCCTGTGGGAAGCCCAAGGCCCTCTCGCCTCCATCCAGGCCTAGGAAGGTGTGAGTCCAAACTGACTAGGATCCCAAAAAGCCAGTACATGCAGTAGAATCAAATCCCAGTGCCATTATCATTGGCTTCTCAGTTATCCTGCTTTTAAATTACCTTGTGGGCCCCAGTGAGGAGTCAATGCTGTTTAGTAAAAGTGTCTTCCAATGGCTCAAGTGTTCTCTTTCACCCATATGCATTGATGTGATGATGGATTACCAAGGCTCAAGGGGATCAGAGGGTAGCCCTGGATTAGCCCCAAGTAAAAATCCAACATGACATTAGTCATATATTCCTCTGTCACCTCTTTGTCCCTTTTTGTGCCTGATATAATTCAAATGTTCTGCCCTGTCACAGTCTTTCATTCTTGGTGGCATTTCAGTGGCAGGTATAACCTTGTTTTAGTATTTCTAACTAATCTGCACTTGACTCTGTCAATTGGTTTATGTTGTCAATGAAATGTCTGTGCCACCTTCTGCTGCAGTGGGGTCCTGGGCTTTCACAGGTCTCATAAACACCTCTTTAAGGCACTACCTCACCCAAAGGAAACGTCCCCATGAATAGGACTAGGAAAGCATTTGTGGTTTATTGGTTTCCTAAAGTTTCTATAATAAACTGCCATAGTATGGTGGCTTCAATAACAGAAATTCTGTTGTGGTTCTAGAAAGTAAAAATCTAAGATTGAGGTGTTTTAATTTCTTCTGAGTATCTCTCCTTGGCTTGCAGATAGTTATCTTCACAATACACTGTAGGGAAATGGTCTTGTACCCTGTAAAGATTTGTCACTTGTATTGGTTTAATAAAACACTGATTGGACAGTATCCAGACAGGAAGTATAGGAAGCACGACCAGAATAGGAGAATTCTGGGAAGGAGAAAGGCTCAGTCTGCAGTTGTCACCCAGACACAGAGGAAGCAAGATGAGAATGCCTCACTGATAAAAGATACCAAGCGATGTTACTAACACAGACAAGAATTATGGGTTAATGTAAGATGTAAGAGTTAGTTAATAAGAAAGCCTGAGATAATAGGCAACCAATTTATAATTAATGTAGACCCCTGTATCTTTCTTTGGGACTAAATAACTGCAGGACAGGGTAGGACAGAAACCTCTGTCAACAACCACGTGGTCTTTCCTTGTACACATCCATCCCTACTGATTCTCTTTGTTCAGATCACCTTCCCTCAAAAGGACACCATCATGTTGCTGTGGAGCCCACCCTATGGGCTTTATCTTTGCTTGGTCATTTCTTTAAAAGCCCAGTTTCTACAGTCACACTCATTCAAAATGGGACTTAGCATTTCTATATGTGAAGCTGGAGGACAGAGACACAATCCGTCCTATAATACTTGGCCAAAATATGGGTGCCACCTCTGCAGAGCATCTAACATCTCTTTGCACTTTACCTGGGTACCTGGTGATACAGCTTTAAATAAAGTCTGGGGATTCAATGTTCCTACATGAGATACTTTCCCTTATGAAGAACCAAGGGAGTAAAAAAAGAGACATGAAAGCTGAAACTCTTATGGATGTCTGATTGGCTTCCAATTGCAGCTTCAGTCCTTCATAACCATTGCTTTAAACAAGTCAGTGATAAGTCTAAACCTCATCAGATTTCAATTAATAGCACTTGCCTCATAGGTTTGGATCAAATCTCATAATGCCTGTTAAATCCTTAAGATATCTCCTGGCTTAACATAAGTGCCTCAGAGATACTAGATATTATCATAGTAGTTGAAATCCACATATACATATACATGCCTGCATGCATTATATACATTACTAGTCTATACACTATACTTACAGAGATGAGCACAAACATAAAATTTCACAATGATAGAGTATACCAAATTTCAAAATGTTGGCAACTGTTTATTGTGGTTTTTTTTTTCTGAAGGCTTTCTCATGAAACAGTCACCTTTCTTACCGTAACAGATTTTGAGGTTTGTTTCAGTATCATCTATTATTCAACTAGTGATGGGGAAGCGCTTTATTTTGTCAGTTGATGATAAAGATAGATATCTTCTGGGAAGAGTTCCTTCTCCTGAATGAAGACTAAATCCAAGTTCATTTGGTGCTGAGACTCAGTTCCTACTGTCATTCTGTAATAAGGACTAAAGCTCTTTAGGAAAGTGATTTTTCCTTGGCTGGAGATGGGAAACGTGATGAACCTGGGTCCTCTTTCTAGGAAATAAAGAGGTGTTCAAATGACGACAACTAAACAGAAAAAAATATGCCAGCGTGTCAAAGGCTCTCTCTCTCTCTCTCTCTCTCTCTCTCTCTCTCACACACACACACACACACACACACACACAAAATGGCCAGTGATGGTTTAGCACGGCTACCCACTTGATTGGATCTGGTACCAACCAGGAGACGTGTGTCTGAAAAGACATGTGAGAGCATGCTGAGAAGGATTAGCTGAAAGGGAAAGAAAGACTTGCGCCAGCATAGGCAGCTCTGTCTAACAGCAGCCCACATATAAAGTGTCCAAGGAGAAAGAAATAATGCTTCTGCTTGCCTGCCCTAGATCCTTGATGGTCAGTGCATCTTTGCTGCTGCTGCTGCTGCTGCTGCTGCTGCTGCTGCTGCTGCTGCTGCTGCTGCTGCCATCCTTTGTGAGACTGGAATTCAGCTTCTTTGGCCTCCAAATGGACTGAAATCCTGTCCTGCAAGCCTTTTAACCAGACAGGGAATACTGAGGCACCCATACTTGTAAATTGAACAAGTACCACATGCTTAGCCTCTCCAGTATGCAACAGTCATGGTTAGACTACACAGTCTGAATCATGTAACTCAACCTGAAAAGTTCTCTTGGGACTAGATGCCCGTTCTATCAGTTCTATTCCTCTAGGGAACCCTAACTAATCCAGCACCAAATATACAAAACTAAAACCACCTAAGATATAAAATTGCAAGGGATTATTGGATTACAACCCAAGGCAGAAAATAAAGGTTTATAAAACTATAGAGATAGTAATGAAGAAACACCTGTAGAAATGAATGGAGAAAATGTTATTTGGCAGAAGTATAAACAATGCTGTGTTTGCTTTCACAGACTTCTGCTCTGTTGGTGATTATGGACTACATTCACAAGATAATGGTGGTATAGAAATGAGATTTGCCCTTGTCTAACAAGTTCTCAAGTTGAGTCTTCTCTACCCTTTCCCCTCACCAAAGCAGGATTTTAGAAATATTTTCTTCCATTCATCCTCCATCACTGATAACCAAGGCCTGCCTTCTCTCTTGTGGTTAAAGGCAAACTTCAGGGCCACAAAAGTGATTATTTTGTACAACAAATAAGAACAATATCGAGAAAACGTTGAGGAAGGCTTAGGAGCGCACTCCAGTATCAATCACACGCAGTACTTGGCTAATGTTGGTATAATTCGTCGGTGTCTCAGGCACTGATCTCTTGTTGTGAAGAGACACCGTGGCCACTTATAAGAGAAAGTATTTAATTGTGGGCTTGCTTACAGTCTCAGAGACTTAGTCCATTATCATCATGGAGGGGAGCATAGTAGCAGGCATGGCAGGTATGGCACTGAAGAAGTAGTTGAGAGCTATATCCAGATCCACAAGCAGAGAGAGTGAGACTGGGTCTGTCAAAAGCCCACCCACACTTCCTCCAACAAGGCCACACCTCCTAATCTTATCAAACAATTCCACTCCCTGGTGACTAAGCATTTAAATACATGAGCTTATGGGGACCATTTTCATTCTTTTTTTTTTTATAAATTCTTCTCTCATATAATACACCCCAATTGCAATTTCCCTTCCTTTTACTCCTCCCAGTCTCTCCTCCCCCCTTCCCTTTCCCCCAGATCCACTCCTCCTCTGTTTCCCTTCAGAAAAGAACAGTCTTTCCAGGGTTATCAACCAAACACACCATAGCAAGTTACGATAATATCAAGGTTGGATGAAGCAACCAGTGGGAGGGAAAGGGTCCCAAGTTCAGACAAAACAGTCAGAGACAGCACTCTTAATCAAACCACCATGCTCAGGATGGGACTAGAATAAGGCTCTCTCAAGAAACTAGAGCCACTCTAGGATGCTGATTCTGCCTTCCAATTCTGGTTCCTTCTGGTGCCACATGATCCCCTCCTAGTTTGTGCCTATGACCCATCCCCCTCTCCCCAACAAACTCTAGGATTTTTTTTTCTCTTCTCCTTTATTCAGTAACAAAGCCTCTGAGTCTCTCCACGCATTCTAGTTGTATTGCACATGCCCCAAATTCTTTCTATTGGAAACTGTCTTAAGATCCTAAATCTCAAATCCTCTTCAGTGTTCCCACATCCTCTATTTCAGTCACTTCACAAACAGTCTCATTAACAATGTCCCCAACAATAACAAAACAGGTTGCAAAAATGAAGATTGCTAGACTATCCCATTTCATCTTTTTCTTCGCCCCTTCTTTCCTCTATCCTTTGAAACATCCATATATTCCGGTCTTTATGGCAGATACAGGTGAAATAAGGAGGCAGAAAACTAAATGCTATCTGATTTTCAATGTATTTTGTGGGATTTGGGTAGGGCTGAATATGAAATTATTTAGAAAAGGTTTTCCTGAGAGGAAGAACACCCTGGAGCAAGGCAGAGAAGAGAGACAGCACAGATACGGCAGCTGTAACAACAGCTTTATGCACCAGAGTTAAATGCCACACTTCATGTTGTAAAGTTCCCCATGGCATTGGAAAATGGCGAACGCATGATACACCATGTCATGTGGAGACTCTATGGACTGTCTGAAGGGCAACTAGAGGGGACTAGAAAACAGAGGTACTGACATTGGTCTAAATACCTATGTAACTCTCAGGTGAGAGATAAACAAGATGTGAACTCTACAAAGGCTGTTGATATGGAGCATGAGGGGGGGTCAGACTAGCCCTAAAGACTAGTCAGAATTTACCAAATTACCATTTGTACCTGATACAGAGCTTCAGGTCCCACCTGGACTATTACTTTTAATCTGTATTACACTGACTCATGAAATTGGCATCATTACCATTACCTTTTATTTCATTCATGAACATTGATCTGAGTTGGATGTCTATTTCTGGGATGGCTTTGTGCTAACCGTCTTATTCTCATGTAGAGTTTGAGTTATCTTATATCTGAAAGGACCATCTGTTTACTTTCTTCCTATGTATGTATCATATTTTCACCAAGGATAAGACTATTCATTTAGCTCCTTGACTCCAGACTGTCCCATCATACCCTTAGTTAATAAAAATTGTGATTGTGACACTGTGCCCATTCCAAGCACTTTGAGGAGAGTTTAAATTTTCCTCCTCAGTCTTTTATAATATTTGTTTATATTGATACTTTCTCTCAGAACCCAACAGCACAAAGATATACCCAAGCCTTATGAAAAAGTCACATGTAGATGAATGATCCAATTCATCTTCCAGTTAACCAGCACCAACTTCTCACCATACCAGGACATCATCTGGAATCATCAAATGACACCACCCCCACCCCCACAAAAGACTGTAAGAAAGCTGCTCAGGCAAGCTCAGTCATAGAGAACATAGTAATAACAGCTACTTTAAGCCACTAAGCTTTGGGATAATTTGCTCATAGCAATAGTTAATCAAAGCAATTATAAATGATATCTATTACCTTTGTCTCCTTCAAGTGTGAATTGCAGTATATTACACTTACTTAGGGTTACTAATGTTATAATGAAGCACCATGACCAAAAGCAATGAGAAGAGGATTTATTTGACTTAAGCTTCCACATCAATGTTCATCATCGAAAGAACTGAGGACAAAAACCCAAACAGCAAGAACCTGGAGGTGGAGCTGATGCAGGGGTCATGGAAGAGTACTGTTTACTGGCTTGCTCCACATGTCTTGCTCAACCTACTTTCTTGTAGTACCCAGGACCACCAACCCAGATATGACCCCACCCATAATGGGTTGTGCCCTCCCAAATCAATCACTAATTAAGAAAATGCCATCCAGGTTTGCTTACAGCCTGATATTATAGAGGCATTTCTCAATTGAGGCTCACTTCTCTCCAATGAGTCAAGGTGATATAGAACTAACCAGTATACATGATTAACTTAGGTTAGCATTCTAGTTTGCTGTGATCAAACACTGACCAAAAGCAAATTGGGGAGGTAAGGGTTTATTTGATTTGGGGGGTTACAGTTCATCATCAGGAAAGCTGGAGTAGAAGTCTAATGTGGGAACATGAAATCAGGAATTGAAGCTAAAACCAGGGCAGAATGCTGCTTACTTGCTTGCTCCCAATGGCTTGCTCAGCTTGATTTCTCATACAACCCAGTACACCCGTCTAGAGTTGGCACCACCCACAGTGGGCTGGGCTCTCACACATGAATCATAAATGAAGAAAATACCCCACAGATATTCCAACAGGCCAATCTGTTGGAGATAAGTCCTTAACTGAGGTTTCTTCTTCCCAGATGACCTCAGTTTGTGTCAGGTTGACAAAAGCTAACCATAACACTAAGTATTGAATAATGAGTGAAAAAGGTTTTGCTAAATGAATAATTAAACCAATGTATGGTTTTGATGATTGTGTAAAAGTCAACAGTTCTTAATGGTTGGATAGTCGTGGAGACTACATTATGTTTTGTCTAATAGTGTTCTTTAGCAGAAAAATTGCTTATGAATACATTTGTACAGCTCCATTGCCTATTTCCAACTTAATCATTAGCCACCTGGGGGAAGAAAGAAAGAGGAAGAAATGTTGAATCAAAGACAAAAATCTAATATGAAATTTTAATAAACTTGATGGTAAACACTTTTCAAGTGAACTATTTTTCTGATAGAAATTATGTCCATATTTTACAATGACTCAGGCCTTCCTTAAGCACTTTTCTCATAAATTTACACATTAGCATCCTTGGTGCTACTTAACTGTAGGTAAATACGCTTTGAAACCATATTCTTTCCCTAGAGTTCATTAGAAGCTCTTGCACTCCTAGTGGTGTGTGGTCCTGAAGCTAAACTGATGAGTCCAGGATGAGCAACAGATGCCTATGTGTCAGGCTTCAAGGAGACATTCGTCTTCTGTGGGATGTGCCGACCTTGGCTAATTTATTTGGTACTTCTGACAGGAAATGATCTTCTTGAACCCAGAGCTACTTTCCAGAGTGGGAAATTATTAAACTCTGGGTTGGGCCTCTTGCCAGTTTGGAGTGAACTGAAGGAGTTATTGCTGGTGTTTTCTCAAAGTCGTTCCGGCAGGCCACAAGTTCCAGCTGTTCAGGTGCCCAGTCATTCATCTTTGTAGTTGTGGCACTGATTTGATTGACTGGGGCACAGTTCACTGACCAGTCAGGTTTGTCTTCTCTTTTCTCACCTCTCTTTTTCATATCACGTTCCCCTTCAATAAACTGAAGGCTTTTGATTCACCTATCTTAATAAATCTCAAGTAAAGTCCATCTCAGTTCCTTCCTCCTTCTCTTTACCTATGCTAGGTGAATTTTTGGGTTACTGAACACCTGTCTGGGATCCTTTTGGTCTTAGCAGAAATCTTGGGTAGGCAAAGAGAAACTCTTCAAGGGCTGGACTTTGATGCTTTTCTTCTTTAGTGACTGGCTCTATGTAGGCCTCAGCATCATTAGTCCTCAGTCATAGTCAATGATATAATTTCCAGATCTGGGGTGTCTGAGACCTGTGACCCTAAAGGTTTGGCAACTGTCCAGAACTTTTCCATCCCCTGAGACTTGCAATTTCTCTTTTGCAGCCATCTACTGTCCCTCAGTGCCAGCCCTCCACCCTGTCTGCTTTTGTCATTACTTTTAATACTGCTCTGGCCACTTTTCAGTCTGTACACCTGCCCCTTCTTCAGCAGTCCAGCTGTCCAGCCATCACTTTGCCATTTTGGCAGCTCAGCCTGCCAACTGTTCAGCTGTCGCTGCTCCTGCCGTTGCCATCACG
Organism: Ondatra zibethicus; assembly: GCA_004026605.1. Lineage (NCBI taxonomy): Eukaryota > Metazoa > Chordata > Mammalia > Rodentia > Cricetidae > Ondatra > Ondatra zibethicus. The sequence continues at coordinate 23,529 of PVIU01016892.1, forward strand.
CTGGGCCTTCCACTCCTCAGTGTTTACTAGTTCAGTTTGCACTACGAAAGACTGGTACAAAAAGCCCACTCAAGAGAAAGCCTTCATCAGGTCCAGCATTGTAATGTGGATTCAATACAGGAGGATATCTCCCAGACAACACACAAAGTGGGCCAAGAGCCTGCGTTCCATCCAATGGAGGGTGTTCATACCCACTACAACCTATCTCCCAAGCAAAGGAGAGTTTTCACGTTTGCATCAATTACAACATACCTCCCCCCCCCCCGTGAAAATGAAGGTTAATGTTTGCACTAAGAAACGCTGTTTCTTTATCATGTCATCATAATCCTTCTAAGCTACAAGGGGAAGCACTTTCCCTCCACCCCCAACCTGGGCTCAGTGGAAATCACGGCAGGATCATCTAGAATTTGCTGAGGCTTGTAATAGCCCAAAGCCTGGCACAAATTATTGAAGCATTTCTGGTTAAAACTGAACTTTTGGAAGCCAGAGTAGTTAGCGGTGATTATTGTAGTTTCCTCAAAGCATCTGTGAAGTGTTCAAAATGCTGGTGCTGGCAGACGGGTGCTCTTACTCCTCTTTTGCTCAAGGTGGTCAGACTAGCAAGGGAGAGCATCACTCCTGCCAATTGGGGAATCAAAGTACTCTGTTTGATTACGAGAAAAAGAACACCGGAAGCATTTATGAAAGAACTGGGAATTTTGCTTATTGGAGGGTGTTTAACACTTTCCCAGGGCCCCAGGGAGGTGTAGGCGCTGGTCATCTGTCTCACATGCATAATCCTCTAGCTAATCACCCCATCCTTCATCCAGTCTCCAGTCGGTGCCAAAATGCCAGTGAACTTTGCTCCATCCATGTTTAAAAGACTTCTCTGCTCATCTCTACTGTAGGGAGGAAGGAATGTAAGCTTTTCGGCGTGCACTTAAGGAGCTTTTTGATCTTGTCTCCCCGTGTTTTCTGGCTTCATTTCTCATTAAGCATCACTAGGCAAACTATGGCCTAATCACTCATCTCATATCACTCCGTATGCCAAAATATGTCACACTTCCTTTCTCCTCACAGTCTTGCTGTATGAATTTCGTCACCCCCCCCCAATATTCCTCTGTCACTGTGACCTGTCAGAACATATTTTTCCTTTATGACCCAGTAAAAATGCTTCCAACCTGATTATTACAGCGGAAGCCCAGTTCAGGCACCCTCTCCACTATGGCTAGGAATCTTAGCTGGGGTCATCATTGTGGATTCCCGGGAATTTCCTAGCGCCAGGTTTCTCCCTAACCCCATAATGGTCCATCTATCAAGATAGCTCTTTCATTGCTCTCTTTCTCTCTCCATCCCTCCCCCAACTCAGCCATCTTGAGCCCTCATGTTTTCAGCCTCCCTTCCTTCCTTTTTTTTCCAGTACAGTTTTCTTTTTCCCCTTCACTTTTATTTTATTTTATTTTTTAAAAAAGGAAAACAAACTATCTGTTTTTATTTTACACACCAGTCCCAGTTCCTACTCCCTCCCCTCCTCTCATCCCCTCCACCTTCCCCCTCCCCACCTCACCCACCATCCACTCCCCAGAGAGGGCTAGGCACTTTGCTCCAAAGAAGGACCAAGGATCTCCCCACTATATCCAGGCTGAGCAAGGTAGCCATACAAAAAGCCAGTCCAAGCAGCAGGGACAAATCCTGGCGCCTGTGGCCCCTCAGTCTGCCCCAGCCATACCACTGTCACCCACGTTCAGGTCTAGCTTGATGCTATGCTGGTTCCTTCCCCGTCCAGCCATTCCCATCCTTCAAATCACCTCCCAGTTTACCCAGGAGATCTTAACTCTCTCCCTTTTCTGGGGCCTTCTGTATGTATCGCTTTTAGGGTCCTCCTTTTTACCTAGCTTCTCTGGGCTTATGGATTTAGCCTGGTTATCTTTCGCTTTACATCAAATATCCACTTATGAGCGAGTACATAATATGTTTGTATTTCTGAATCTGGGCTATCTCACTCAGGATTCTTTTTTTTTTTCCTAGTTCCATCCATTTGCCTGTAAATTCCAAGTGTCATTGTTTGACTACCCTAATTGTCATCATAAAACCTACATCCATTAACTGATGGAAGCAGGTGCAGTGATCCACAGGCAAACACGGGGTGAGCTCCTAGAGTTCAGCTGAAGAGAGGGAGAGGGGAATCATATGATCAAATGGGGGTCAAGATCATGATTGGGAAAACCACAGAGACAGCTGACCTGAGCTAGTGGGGGGAGATTGTGGACTGACCGCTGGGGAACCTGCATGGGATCAAACTAAGTCCTCTGAATGTGGGTAACAGTAATGCGGCTTGATCTGGTGGGTGGGGCCTGGCAGTGAGACCAGGACTTATCCTGGGTACCCATTCCCTATGGTGGGATACCTTATCTTGGAGCCCATTCAGTATAGTGGGATACCTTGCTCAGCCTTCATAGAGTGGGGAGGGGCTTGGTCCTGCCTCACCTTGGTATGCCAGACTTTGTTGACTCCCCATGAAAGGCCTTGCCCCCTCTGAGGTGTGGATGGTGGTGGGATGGGGGAAGGTGCAGGGGGAGGTAGGAGAAGGGAAGGGAGGGGAGGGGGAACTGGGGCTAGTATGTAAGATGAAAAAAATTAAAGAAAAAGAGAAAAAAAATTCTTTCAACCACTCCAGATCCTTTTCTACATTTTTCTCCTTGTTAAGTCAGTTCCTGTATCCTGAGTTCCCCTTCCACCATGATTGATCTGCTATACCTCAGCCTGAAAGCCACAAACACAAACACAGGAATGGCAATCCAGAGTCTGAAGTCCTCAGGCCTACTGACCAAGTGTCCCTGACCTTGAGTGGTCTATTTTGTCTTCTCTCAGTTTTCACAACTGGAAAATGGGAACAGGATGGTGTCAGCTTAATACTTCATCATGGTATTCCTATGACTTCACTATCTGGCGGTGATAGAACATGAACTCGTATCACTGATCAGAGATGTCTCGGAGTACTGTCCAGTCTCACCTGACTATGTGTTAGAATCATGGATTACAAGGTCATACTTCTAACCCACGGAATCAAAAATATAAGCCCAGGGCCAGACAGTGCAATGATCCCTCTTGGGCCATGCTAGGGCATGAGCAAGCTTTGCAATTGCCTTACAGATGGTCTCTAAGATGCCTGGAACTCCTCCCCAGCATGTGGATGGATGGCTTACAATCCTTTTCAGTCACTGAGAACCACATTATCCCATTTGAAAACAATGCTAAAACCTTGGGCAGAGTAGGAAGAAATAGCATCAGGACAAGGGAATGAAAAAGAAAAGAAAATATTCATGCTCAGGAATCAACAAAAGGATCAGGAGGGGGAACTGCTGGGAGAAGAGGAAATGGCCAGGATGGAATTCTCCTTGCAGCTTCTTTTCCCATAAACCCATCTGTTTGCTAAAATGCATCAAAAAACTTTCTCTCTTTAAAGATAGAATTTGATGATGCGTTGAATTCCTGATCCTCTCTCCTGCCTCAGCTTCTCAAGTGCTGGGGTGACAGCCACCACCTGTGGCTGGAGAGTTGTTTTTGTTTAGTGATAAGCAGTATTAAATTATCTGTGAAAAATTAACAAACCTTCCTATCTTTGGGGAACATTATTTCCTTGGAGAAAGACAAGTAGGAAACTTTATGGAAAGACATAAATGACCCCGTGAACAGACATCTGCAGACAAGAACCTTCACATCCCTCCAACAGGATTTTAAAGGATTTAAATTTTTATACTTTTAAAATGCTGCATGGAAATTAATTTCTAAAGTTTTTACTTTCCAAATTCATTTTCTGACAGTTTTCTACATGTATTTGGTAAATTTTAGCTGTTTTCACCACCACTCCACTTTCCCATTCTCCTTCTGCCCCCCCCCATCTTCAGATGAAACCCTTCTTTTGAAGAAGTAACCTTCCAGCTTTTATGCCTTAAGTGGCCCATGGAAGTAGATTAGAATTGTTGGCATGAGTGTTGGTGGGAGGTTATTTCCTGGAGACAGCTATGCCACTAAAGAGAATGGCAGTCCCTTCTGCAGAAAGTGTTACCTATCAATAGTTCTTCCTAGAAGTGTTGGGTCTCATGAGCCCCTCCCACAAATGGCAAAATTTTAATTAGAAAAAAAAAAGCACAACACACACACACACACACCTAATACAATAAATATCTACCCTCTTTGCTCCCCTTCTTCTCAAAGTATGCAAACAGGCTTTCTGGAAACAGGGCATCCAGGTAGAAAGACATATTTCAGGGAAAGTCTGGGGATGTTAAAAATGGTTGCAAGTGAATAAGGCAATGACTAAAATGAAGCCCAATAGTCTCACAGGAGGCTTGTTCTACTGTTGTTTAAATATAGACTTGGTACTAAAAATGTTGGGGAAAGTTCCCAGGAATAATTCCACTATTCAAGGCAATAGTACAGATCCTAAAGGTGAGAAATGAATGATTTAGCTCTGTTTGCATGTGACAATATTTGTAAGCCAGAGGGGAATATACCCACACGAGCCCTTAGAGAAATTTAACAAGCATGGAAAGCCAGCTAAATATTTTTTTCTAAGTGCTGTTTTATTCCCCTAGAATACTAGGTTGACACAATAAATAAAAGGAGCATGAAGAAAAATTATAATAATTGTTATTTTATTGAGGTTAGAGGTGAGGTATTGTGCTGACTGCTGTAGTTAGGATGTTGAGTATCTCTCAAAGGTCCATACATTAAATCTCAGAGCCCAGCAGGATGGTGTTGGGAGTGAATCTGTATGAGGTGGGGCTTGTGGGTCATTATGTTCCTGGGAGCCTTTCCTTGAAGGAGGTCATGGGAGCCCGATCTTTCTGCTGTATTATGAGATATGCCTGCTACTTTTAAGTATGTTCCTTCCACGACATGCCACTGTTGTGAGATATTTTATTACACTGTGTAAAGATGTGTCACTGTGATTGGTTTAATAAACGGCTGAATGACTAATAGGTAAGCAGGAGGTCTAGGCAGGACTCCTGGCCAAAGAGCACTCCGAGAAGAAGAAAGGGGGATTGCCAGTCAGACCCAGAGGAAACAGGGCTTGCAGGAGGAGAGGTAAAAGCCATGAGCCATGTGACAGCACAGAGATGAATAGAAATGGGCTAATCTAAGTTATGAGTTAAGGCCATGCTTTTATGATTAATAATAAGTCTCTGTGTCATGATTTGGGGGCTTGCAGTCCAAAAAAATAAAACTACCCAAACTGGGGCACCAAGTATACTAAGCTTTTTCTTTTGGGTCAACAACCAGCTCCCAAATCATGGCACAGAGACCTCTTATTAGTTAAGAATATGCAGTCTAGCTTAGGTTCATTTCTGGCTAGCTCTTTTAACTTAACATGTTTCTCTTTATCTTCCTTTTGTCTCAAGACTTTTAACCTTTTCTTATTGTATGTCCTACTTTTTCTGTTTCTTCCTTGTTTGTCTGTCTGGTGGTTGCTTGACTATCTAGTTCCTCTCTCCCTCGTCCTCTTCTTCTCTTCTCTCCTCTTGAGCCTAGATTTCTCCACTTGTTTATTCTCTTTGCCTGCCATCCTTGCCTATCCCTCTTCTGCCTAGCTGTTTGGCTGTTTAGCTTTTTATTAAACCAATCACAGCTGCATATCTTTGGTGTAGGAGATTTTTTTGTTCCTGTGTTACTTTCATTGGTTAATGAATAAAGAAACTGCCTGACCTTTTGATAGAGCAGAACTTAGGTAGGCAGGAAAAACAGAACTGGATTCTGGGAGGAGGAAAGCAGAATGAGAGACACCATGGATCTTCTGCCTGAGGTGGACACCGGTTAGAATCTTGCCAGTAAGCCACAGTCAGATGGCGATACACAGATTAATAGAAATGGGTTAAATTAAAATGAAAAAAATAGCCAATAAAAAACTAGAGCTAATGGGCCAAGCAGTGTTTTAATAAATATAGTTTCTTTTTCTCTGGGATGGTATCAGGACTCCATCCTACCTCCATTTGAAATAATTATGGATTTCTCAAATTAAGCATGTACACAATAGCTCTTTTTTAAAGATTTATTTATTTATTATGCATACAATGTTCTGTTAACATATATACACCAGAAGAGGAACCAGATCTCATTAAAGATGGTTGTGAGCCACCATGTGGTTGCTGGGAATCGAACTCAGGACCTCTGGAAGAGCAGCTGGTACTCTTAACCTCTGAGCCATCTCTCCAGCCCGTAAATGTGTAGCCCAGGCTGGCCTCGAACTCGTGATCCTCCTGCCTCTGCCTCCTTCAGCAAATCCTACCGGCGTGCGCCACCACTACCGGCCACAATAGCTCTTTTCCTTTTCTGTTAAACCCAAAGAAACTTACATAAACTTCATCCAGAAGTTTCATCTTGAAGGCCAGGCATCTGGTACTTATCACTTATTACTCCTTCTGTTTTATCTACAAAGAATCCATCAGATTGGATCAAATATTGGACAAAGGTTTGTTGGATAAAGAAGTACATTTATTTACCATGTTGGTGTGGGCTTTCATTTGGAAGGATAAATTTAGTTACGTGTTGCTTGAACATAGACATGCACATACATATACACATTACTCTGTAGACAGCTTCCTCTGTGATCTCTACATGTCTTTGAGAACTCTGAGCCTCTGCGAGAAGCAGGAGCCTAAGGCACCCGTGCAAATCTTTGAGTACCTTTGAGCTCTGACATTTTTCGGTTTTATTTTTTCTCCTATCCTTCCCACCTTCATAGCCATTGGCGTATACACAGAGAATGTGGGTGGCCCTGAGGAATACTCACCTTTCTGAAAACAACCTGACAGTGTTCTCTAAAGCAAGCATTTCCACCACGTTTAAGTCAAGCAAGCAACGAATGCCTTTCAAGACTGATTAAACAGACAAGTCGGGCCAAGGCCTCCAATCACTCTCAAGTGCTGTCTCCCCATACTGCTTTGTCCCAAGTAAAGAACCTCTGACTTCCAACACTTACTTGCTCTCCTCAACAATGGTCTGAAAGGGCCCTGTAACCTTAGTCTGTGGTCACATGTTGGAAAGACACTGGTCAGTTTCAGGAAGCCATAAAGGGTATTTTTTCTTCCTGAGAATTATTTTGCAAGTACAATGTGTAAAATTTGGGACTTTTTACTTTATTGATTATTTGGGACTTTTGCATAATGCACCCCAATCACATTTACTTCCCGGCCACTCTGGATCCACCATCTCATGTCCCTGTGATCTCCCTCAAATTGTATTTTACCTGAGAAATAAAAACATCTTACAGCAGTGCTATCAAATACAAATAAATATGGACCACATATACAATTCTAAGATTTCTAACAGGCATAGCAAAAATAAATTGCTAGAAGAGGTGACATTTGTTTTAATAATATACTTTATTTGTCATAATATATATAAATCAAAATTTCTAAGTCTAATAAATATGTACATTATTAATGAGGTATTTTACATCTTCATACTTTTCCAAGACCCCATGTGTATTTTATGTGAATATCATATTTCAGTTTGAGTGCTAAATTTTCAATAACTCAACTGAAATTTAATATCACCAAAGCACTACAGTTATATTGAATAGAAAATGTTTTAACTTTTAATTAAAATTAAATAATAAATATAGTTTCTTGGTGACAAAACAGACCTTTCAAGAACTTAATAACCTGGGATAGCTTTTAGCCATTGCTCCAGACAGTTTATTTTTACAGGTCAGAATATGGATTTTATAACTGAATTTTTTTATTTATTGTTTCATACAGTTTCTCCAACTTGGTAGGCTGGCTCTTTGCTTGATTGACAGTTTCCTTTAGTGTATGGTTTTTTCTGTGTTAGGAAGTACGGTTACTGATTGATGCTCTTATGTCCTGTGTTATTGGAGACTTATTCAGAAAATTATTGACTATCTATATATTGACATATACTTCTTTTTCCTGTATTCATTTTAGATAATCAAGTCTTTTTTTCCAACATATTACTTTATTGATTATTTGGGACTTTTGCATAATGCACCCCAATCACATTTACTTCCCGGCCACTCTGGATCCACCATCTCATGTCCCTGTGATCTCCCTCAAAGAAAAGAAAAGAAAAATGTCCAATTTGTGTTGCCCATATACTCACTGGAGCATGGTCAGACTCCCAGCGGCCAGCCTCATAGCAAGCTTTCTTGTTGGACTATCTTTGAACCACCAGTGTGCAAATGATGACCCAGAGAATAATTATTAATTATGAAAGCTTGGCCTTAGCTTAGGCTTTTCCCCAGCAGGCTCTTATAACTTATTGAACCCATATTTTTTAAGAGCTACATTCTGCCACATGGCTTGACTACCTCCTTTTAACACGACACATCTAACTTGCTCTGAGTCTGCTTACAAAAGCTGGCATCTACATTCCTCCTCCCAGTCTCTCTCTGCCTCAGAGTCCTGCCTTTTCTCTCCTGCCTAGCCATTGATCATTTAGCTGTTTATTAAACCAATAAGAAGGCATATAAGGAGGAGACACATCTTTACAGTGTATATAAATGTTCTGCAACAGCCCCATAAAGAAAACTGAGTCCTAGGGTTGGAGGTATGACTCAGCCCTTAAAGGCTAGGCTCACAACCAAAAATATAAGAAAACTGAGTCCTTCCCCACCCCCACCCCCAGCCAGAAGCTATCAACTGTGAAGAACTACACTTCAGAATCCCTATCACAATTTTTAAGAGTTTTCTTCAATGTCTTTATCTCTAGACTGTTTCCTTTTATTTCTGCAGGAGGTGTGTGTGGGGGGGAGATTTCCACAGAAGCCTTCTATGTCTCTCATTCCCAACTATGACTCTGCAGTCATCAATACCACTGCAAAAAAATCTTCCTTGCCCTTTATAATAGTGGCAGCACAGATCATGGACTTCCACTTAGGTTCCAGCAACAGCACATACCACAACATTCACATGAATGGCCCTAACATTTTATTATTTTTTTTTTAAAAAAGAAAACAAACTATCTTTTTCATTTTACATAACAATCCCGGTTCCCACTCCCTCCTCTCCTCCCATTTCCTCCACCTACCCCCCCATTCCCATCCAATCCTCAGAGAGGGTAAAGCACTGCTCTGGGGAAGGTCCAAGGCCCTCCCTATCTAGGCTGAGCAAGGTGTCCATCCAAAGAGAATAGGTTCCCAAAAAGCCAGTACAAGCAGTAGCAATAAATCCTCATGTCACTGCCAGTAGCCCCTCAGTCTGCCCCAGCCATACAACTGTCACCCACATTCAAAGGGACTAGTTTAGACCTAAGCTGTTTCCTTCCCTGTCCAGCTGGAGTTGTTGAGCTCCCATTAGCTCAGGTAGACTGTTTCAGTGTGTGTACCCACCATGGTCTTGACCTCTTTGCTTATATTTTCTTTCCTCCCACTCTTCAACTGGACTTTGGGGGCTCAGTCCAGTGCTCCGATGCAGGGCTCTGTCTCTGTTTCCATCAGTTGCTGGATGAAGGTTTTATAGTAATATTTAAGATATTCATCAGTCTGACTACAGGGCAAGGCTAGTTCAGGCACCCTCTCCTCTGTTGCTTAGGGTCTTAGGCCCTAGCATTTTTGTTGAAATTGCATTGACTCTGTAGAGCAGATTGGGTTGGATGGCCATTTTAACAATATTAGATCTTCCAATACATGAGCATAAAAGGTTTTTGCGTTTTCCAGCAGCTTCTTCAATTTCTATCTGTAGGGTATTTTTCTGTATGCTTGCCATTGGTAGGAAGTTTACTGGTTTTTGTGCTAAATTTTGTGTCTTACCACTTTACTGAAAGTTCTTTTCATGTCCAGGAGAATTTGGATGAACTGTATGTGCCTGTTGTGTATAGACTCACATGATTTGCAGGATACTTTGACATCTTTGATGTGGGAGGTGATGTATGCTGTGAATATGTTTTATTTCCATTGGTTAATAAAGAAGCTGCTTTTAGCCAATGGCTTAACAGAATATAGCCAGACTGGAAGAGATATATGTATAGAGAGAGTGTAGGTAGAGTCAGTGAGAAGCCACGTAGCCACCGCCAGGAGACAGAGGCCTCTGCCAGAGCCCACTAAGGTAGGCCACGACCTCATGGAGATGCACAGATTAATGGAGATTGTTTAGTTTAGGATATAAGAGCTAGCTAGAAATACATTTAAGCTATTGGCCAAGCAATATTGCAAATAATATAGTTGGCCTTCCCCCAACACATCTTCTTCTCCCATTTTTTGTATCCTTTTCTTTTCCTTCCTCTCTTGTCTTTTTTTCTTGAGCTTAGTAGAAATGCTTAAAATTTTCTTTATTTAGCATGATATTGACTATAGGTTTATTGTACATGGTCTTTAATATGCTGACATATGCTTCCTCCATACCTAGCCTCTCCAACACTCTCAACACCAATGGATTTTTTTGTCAAACATCTTTTCTCTATCTAACAAGAAGGCCATGTTATTTCTGTCTTTGAATCTATGTGATAAACAACATTTGCTGATATACATATGCTGTACTATATATGTATCTCTGAAATGAAACCAGATGACCATGATGAATGATCTTTTTAACATTGTCTTGGATTACACTTGATGGTATTTTATTGTTTATTTTTACATTTATATTCACCATGAAACTTGGCTTATATTTTTTTACTGTGTCATTTTCTGGTTTTGGCAACAAGGTAATTATGGCTTTATAAAAGGAGTTTAAAAGCCTTCTTTTCTGTCTTATAGAATAGTTTGAGTAATGTTGATGTTAATATTTCTTTGAATGGTAGAATCCTGCAGTGAATCCATCTGGACCCAGACATCTTTTATGAGACATTTTATTACTGCTTCTACATCATTTTTAGTTACATATCTCTATATTATTTAGTTCACCTTGTTTTTATTTTGGTAGGTCATATGCATTAAAGAATTCATACATTTCCTTTATCTATTCCCAATTTACTAAAATAGAGGTTTTTAAGTATATCTTTATGATTTCTGAACTCCGTTACTATCTAATGGAATGCCTCTCTTTTATACATAATTATATTAATTTTGGGCTGTCTCACTCCTTTTTTGTTAATTTGCCTACAAATTCGCCAACCTTATTTATCTTTTTAAAGAACTAACTCTTCATTTCATTGATTATTTGTGTCATTTTTTGCATTTTATTTCTTTAATTTTGTTCTCTGATTTTAATTATTTCTCCCCATCTACTGGTTTGAGATTTAGTTTGTTCTTGTGTGTCTAAATTTTAAACAAACTCTAAAACCTTAAGGTATATTATTAATATCTTCATTTGAGAAGTCTCAGATCTTTTTGATGTGTACTTTTAAGGTTATTACTTTCAGAGCTGTCTCCCTTGTGTCCCATAGATTTGGGTAAGTTGTGTGGTCATTTTCACAACGTTCTAGGATTTTTAAAATTTCTTTCTTGACTTCTTCAGTGGCCCATTTATCATCCAATAGTATGTCCTTGCATCTTCTCCTATCTCTCATTCTCTCTTTCTCTCTTATATTCCCTTCTTCCCTCCTTCCTTCTCTCTTTCCCTCCATCTCTTTCCCTCCCTCTATTTCTCTCTTTCAAGCAGTCAAATAGACAAACCATGCTTCCAAAGTTTCAAAAGGAATCAAAGACTCTAACAGAACCACTTGTGTAATATTTTGGATTAACCAATCTGTGGCAGTAAAAATATTTGCTTTACTGAGACAATGGATACTGGGTAGTTGGAACTGAAGAATCAGCTGTGATCAATAAGAGATTCTCATCATTATGGCAAAATTTTCTCCAAAGTATTTCTTTATGGTCAGCACACAGGAGCTGTGGTCTATGTGGGATCAAGGCTACACCTCAAACTGGTAGCAAGAGTCTTCCACAGAATATTGCTTTTGAAGGCATAAAAAATTAAAGATTGAGGGGATCATAGAGAGTAGCTGAGACCTGGCAGCACTTGACAGTGTTAGGATCCTTAAGGCAAGAAGAGGCCACTGGTAAAGATTCAACTTCAGTTTCATTAAGATTCCAGAGCCATGAGATGTACACCATGATCAAATGGAATGGGCATAAATTTATAAAACAAGCTATGTGTTTGCTACAGGTGGAAAAGCCAGAAAAGTTGGATTGACCAAGCTCTTTGGAGTCCAGAATATAATGAGTGACTCCCGGATGTTAGACACTGAGCTACGTTGCTGGATTTTGGTTTTGTTTAAGTGTAACTAGAAAAAGAAAGTATGCGAGTTGGTTTTGACTACACAAAAGCCCACAGTTAAGAGATTTTGGATTATTAAAGATAATTTGGCCTTCTAAATAATTGAAATTTTAAAAGAATGAGTCTTTTAAAGTATGTTTACAAAGTACTTTTAAAGTGCTTTTTTATTTTTAGAGACAGGGTTTCTCTGTGTTGCATTGGAGCCTGTCCTGGAACTCACTCTGTAGACCAGGCTGGCCTCAAACTCACAAAGATCCACCTGCCTCTGCCTCCCAAGTGCTGGGATGAAAGGCGTGCGCCACCACCACCTGACCTTAAAAACAGTGATGTGTTTGTTAATTGAAAAGAGGTAGACTTCTGATAGGAAGAAGGAATCTCAGTCAAAGAATTTTCTCTATCACATTGGTCTGTGCATATGTCTGTGGGACACTGTCTTGATTGATGATTGATTTAGGAGGGTCTACTGTGAATCACACCATTCCTAGGCAAGTGGACACAAGCTGTATAAGACTGAAAACTGAGCAACCCAGAGGAAGCAAACCAGTAAACAGTGTTTCAAATGTGGTTTCTACTTCAACAGCCTGGCTTAAGTTTCTGCCTTGTCTTTCCTCAATGGTAGACTGCAACCTGTAAGATCAAATAAGCCCTTTCCTTCAGATTTCGCTTTTTATAATGATGTATATCACAGCATCAGAAAGCAGACTAGAACCCCAAGTATGACCTTATCACCCAAAGAATATAGAGAACTTTCATACTATCTTACACCCTTTGCTAAGATAATCATTTCAAAGTCTATGCTCATTATTCTTTTGCATTCTTTCCCCAATAGACTTTTTCTATTGCTAGAACATGGTGTATAATTTATCACACATGCATGCAATCACAGTATTTACTACACTGTATATAATTTTGACATTGCTTGTTATTAAGTCAGAATCAATCATCTGTAAAAATTATCTTCATTCACTCTTTGTTCAAGCCTTTGTCATCTCTAATTAGACTATTTAATTATTATTCCAATTATGTTGCCTAACTTTATTTTTTTTCTCTTTTTTGGTTCATCTTCCATAGAGACTCTGCAGTCATCTTCTGTAAATATGGATAATGTAGTTTCCATAAATTAAATTGTGGATATTGTAAACATTGTATAATTATATGCTATACAATTAAGTATATCCATATAAGTCATGGATAATATAATTTCCATGCCCATTATCTTTCAGAGGTTCCCTGAGAACTGATGGATAATGTCCATGATTTTCACATAGATTTTTAATTTGTGGAATTGTCCTATCACTGTAAAACATCACTGTACATGTGATTCTGACATTTCTTCTATTTGTGGAGTCTCTTTCAATGTTCTAGAGCCTTCACTGGCCTTGTAACTTGCTTTATCAATAGGTAGAAGAAACAGAGATGCAATTTCTGAGATTGGGTGTAAGAGACCTAGTAGTTTCTGATTTTATTTCCTGAAAAATAGTTAGCCATGTAGGGGCCCTAATGCACTTCCTGGAATATGGGAGGCTATGTGGGAAAAGCCAAGGCATCAGAGCAAAAATTCAACACCAAGGGCAAGACAGCTGAGCGAGGTCATCTTCTCTCAAGACAGGTCAAATCTCACCTAAAATAAACCACAGGAGGTTCCCAGACAACATCAGCAAAAGACTTTCAAGTAATCCCCAAAACAATATGAAATTTAGAAAAAAAAATTCTGGAAAATGAAATTTCAAAATGTATCTCCGATCAATATGAGAGTCCTAGCTAAATATTTGTAATATAGAACATTATTTTTTCCTTTTCATGGTTCTGTTTTAAGATACAGCTCACATAGCAAAACAATCACTCATTTGAATGACTCACTCATTGAATACTCTAAGATTTGTGTGTATTCAGATATTTTTAAACTGTCATTTTAAAAATTATTTCAAAAATAATTACTCTTTGGCTAGCATATCATATCCCCTTTATACTTCTCATCTCTAAAAAACCTTTAGACTATCTTCATAAATCTCGACACTGGCACTTCCTGAACATGTAGTTTTGTGATTATCATCTTCCATATATACTGTGTTCAATGTTAATCCATGTTGTAGCATGTAAAGATGTTTCATTCTGTTTGTGAACAAATTACCTTCTATTATATGGGCATTCCATGTTTTGTTTACTCATTGGTTCTTGGGCACTTGGGTTGATTCTCCCTTTCAGCTGTTATGAATCTTATTCATATAACCTGTAAACAATTGTATGCAAGCTGTGCAGATAGACATTTTCATTTCTCTTCACTATGTATTTATGATCAGAATTTCTAACACAAATGATTAATATACATTCTATCATGAAAATTTTTGTAAAGTTTCTGCACAGTTTTACATGTCACTAAGTCTATGAGGTTTCCAATTTTTCCATATCCTTGCTAACTTCTTTTATAGACTGCTGTTTTCATCCTAGCTGTTGTAATGGTCTGAGGCAGTGTCCCAATTCTAGTTTTGATTTGCCCTGACTTCATGATTATGTTATGAAGCTACATAATCCCTTAATGTATTTATTAGATTCATGTCTATTTCTAAGACTTGCCATTTTATTAGATTATTTATCATCTCTTTGATTAACTTGTGATCATCTCATAGAAGAAGATACAAACTCTTTATGAGACACGTAATTTGCAAAAGTCTCTGTAGTCTGCTGATAGCTTTTTCAATATTTTTTTACTTCCCTATTCTGCTATTGCTATTTGAACCCAGGCCTTCAACATACTAGGGAATATTTCTGTTACTGAGGTACTATTGAAGTCCTTTCAATATGCTATCAGAGGAAAAAACAGTCATCAGTGTTGTGTTGCCCAACTGTAAACCCTGAGAGCTACAGGGATGACTAGATTGGTAAGACCTGACTCCTGGTACAGCAGAGACATGAGTGTCACAGTAGCAACCAACTACTTTATGATTTTAGGATCACTCCACAAAAGGAAACTCATACCTGGTACCATTATTGGATCAAAAACCCAAGAAGAGACAGATCATAGGCCCTAGGGGAGAACCCACTACTATCTTTCTGCCAAATGAACATAGTCTTTAAAAAATTCTAATGACTTCTTAATGCATCTCTCAACCTTCATCAGAGAAATTTATATCTATGGTAGATGGTAATTAGTACACAGAGAGACAACTGTCAAGGTGCAGATAATAAAAGACTATAGAGCAGTCAAACTTATAGGGACATCTTTATCACACCTCTCCTGCAAAGGTTCAGACATCATTGTCAATCACTTTCTGATTGTATTTGAGGGTCACCCCATAGGAACAAACTCACAGTTGGTTCTGTAAATCTGAGAAAGAACCTGTCACTTTTGTCAGAGACCCTGGGGGGAACCTTCTATGAATGCTTTGCTAAAGGGCCATGTTATCAGACTACCTTCTAAATATTCATGCCTGTACCCTAACTTTCTTGAGTAAGCCTTGAAACACACTTTTTAAAATTTTTATTAAAACTCATTTTAGGGATTTATTTTGTCTTTTGTTACCTGTTCTTTTAACATCATGAATAGTTGCATGTTTTCTTCTGTCTGTGCTCATATTTATAGATTGATTCATTTTGTGTTAACTTTTATGCATTCTGAATAAGAATTCAACTTTAATTTTTGTCCTAGAATTGCTATTAAAATTATTCTTTCCCATTTAGCAATCATGACATCCTTCTCAAAAAACAGTTGACTATTCTCCAATGTGTATTTTATGCATCTTTGTCAAACTAAGGTTGTTATAATTGCATGGGTTTATATCTATGTCTTCTACTCTATTCCCTTGATCTATGTGTCCAGTTCTGTGTTAGTGCCATGCTGTTTGCATCATCATGGCTCTTTAGTATAACTTGATATTGGGTATATATAATGGAAAAATTAAAAATGCTGCAGGATCCCCAGTGGCAGCAGGCAACAGAAATGCTGTAGATCCCCAAGCGGTAGTAGCAGGCCATGTGGCAGCAGGCAGCGGTCCCTGAGAGCAGCCAGTCCCAAGCAGAGACGGCTGCTGGTCCCCGGTGGATGGTCCCAGGCAGGGAGATAAGTGGCAGGCGGGAAAGAGACAGAGACATGGATAGTCACGACATGCAGAGTGAGGTTGGATATCTATTCAGTGGGTTATGGAGGGGGAAGGGAGAAGGGGAGAAGAGCAGAGAAAGAGCAAAAGAAAGAGAGGAAAGAGAGAAGAGAGAGACAGAAGTGGGGAAAGGGGAGAAGTGGGGAGAGAGGAAGACAGAAAAGAGAGACAACTCAGGCTGGAAGCTGAAGATCAGCTTGCCTCAACAGATGGGGGAGGGAGTGGGCGTGGCTTGTCTCTTAAAGAGACAGATCATTACAGTATAATACTATATCCAACATTATTACTACCATTTTGTTCGTGATTGATTTGCCTATTGTAATTGTTAGTGCATACAAATTAATTCTAAGATTGTTTTATACTTCTGCAATGAATGTTATGGGAATTTTGAGGGGGTTGCATCAACTCCGTCAATTTCTTTTTAAATACTGGCTGTTTCACAATAATAATTTTATTTCCTCTTTCAGATCATTGGAGATCTACCTATTTTCTAGTGTCTTCTTTGATTTAGTTCTCAGAATTTTAACTTTAAATCACCTTCTTAGTTGGGGTACTTCAAGGTGTTTCATTTAATTTTGAGGTTATTGCAAATAGAACTATATCCTTTATTTCTCTCAGTGTGTTGTTACTGGTATAGAGAAAAGATGGCTGCTTCCTGTATATTAGTTTGTTATCTTGCCACTTTGCTAAAAAGTGTTTATCAATTCAAGGGGGCTATATGTCAGGGGCCAGCCTCAACAAGATTACCTTTCTTCCAGAGTGGAGGCATGGGAATATAGAATTATAGTAAGTAATACTAAGACTTGAACAAAAATAATAAAATGCAGAAACACATAGGATAGTATCAGGAGGGAATTTCAGTGAGTACTGAACATCTGTCTGTGTTTAATTTTCCAACCGTTTAATATACCCCTGATTTCAAAAGGTAGGAGTAGAACAAAAAGACTGTATTAACATACAAATTGAAAGTCGTGGGGTACATTCACCGCTCATGCCCTTGACTCTTGCCCTAGACCTAACACTCTATAGGCAAACCACTCCCTGGGTGGAATCCCAAGTTATTTCCATAAAAGGAACTAGAATCTAGTTGAAATCCTTAGACTTTTGTTTTAGGTAGGAACCAACCTCTTCCCTATTTCAGGAGCAAGAGGTCTGTAGCCACACCTGTTTACAGAAGCCTTAAGAGAGCAGAACTCTGATTTACAATTAGGCAGGACCTTTGTTTGAGTTAGAAACCTAATAATCTCAAATTAAAAACAAGTCCCAAAACTCTCTGACCTTTGGCCTCTTTGAATCTCCATAGCTATAGTAGAGTCTTTAAGGTCTCTTATGTATATAAATATGTTATATCTAAACAGGAATATTTTAATTTATTTTCCTAGTTGTAGTCCATATTATTTCCTTCTCTTGTTTATTTTTCTTGCTAAGACTACAAACAATATATAGAGTAGGCATGAAATGAGTGAACAGCCCTGTCTCATTCCTGATTTTAAATTGTTTCAAATTATTCTACATTTAATATGATATTGGCTATGAATTTGTCATTTATAATCTTTATTATGTTGAGGTGTGTTCCCTCCAGCCCTGTTCTTCTCAGGGCTTATATCATGAATGGATGTTTGCTTTTCTCACAAACCTTTCTGCATCCTTTAAAATGATAATGTGGTTTCTTTATGATTTGTATATATTGAGTCATCCCTAAATCTCTGGAATGAAGCCAACTTGGTCATGGTGAACAATCCTTTTAGTGTATTACTAAATTTGGTTTGGGAACATTTTGACAAGAACTTTTACAACTATGTTCAACAAAGATATTAGTCTATGGTTTTAGTTACTGCATTTTTGTTTGGTTTTGGTATTAGAGTAATACTAGCATTGTAAAGGAAGATTAGAAATGCTCCTTCTAATTTAAATTCATTGCACAGTTTGAGAAGCATTGGTTGTAGTAACAATCTTAAAACTCTGGTACATTCTGCTATGAATCCCTCTGGACATGAGCTAGAATTCTTAGTCTGGAGATGATCTTTGTGTTATTATTGCTTCAATCTTCTTACTAGTTACAGTTCTGTTCAAACTATTATCTTGGTTTAACTTTGGTGGATCAGATGCATATAGAAATTCATTCATTTTTTTTCTGCTTTCCAATTTAGTGGGATGCAGGTTTCTAAAGTATGTCCTCATGGCTTTCTGAATTTATTTTATAATCCTTGCAATATCTCTCTTTTCATGTGCAATTTTATTGACGTGGGTCTTTTCTCTTGGTTAATGGAACTAAGAGTTTACAAGAGGGCTTATGTTTTCAAGGAACCAGCTCTTTGTTTCAATCTTTAAGGTGTTTTTGTTTGTTTCCATTTCATAACTTCTGCCTTTATCTTCATTATTCCTTTCAATCCACTGCTTTGGGTTTTGTTTTTTTTTTTTTGTTTGTTTTTTTTTTCATTCAACGGCTACATTTTATTAAATATACACATATTAAAAGTTGAAAAAACATGAAAAATTCAACCGATTCATTGACTAGACGTACGTTGGATGCCACATGTAGCAACCAGTACTACGCTGCACTGCGGATAAGGAGAGTGTTTGCATCATCAAAGACACTAAAGAGAACAGTGCTGGAGTCCCAGCCTCAATCACATCCTCACTAAACCCCAGCAGCCAATGTAGCTGGACACTGATATTGATTTCCTAAAACCATACTAGGAGTTATCTGGTACAGTCCGCTAAGAATCCATGCTTTGAACACAAATCTCACTACCATAATTTACAGCTAGTGTGGCCCTGGGTAGTCTACTTAACTTCCCTGGTCTCAGTGTATGCATCTGTCAAGTGAAGTTTACAATGCTGGCTTCTTAACAGGGCTTTGGTAGGGTTGAAAACAGTAAGATAATTCTCATGTTGTCTGATGTAAAGTAACCAACAAATACCAGCTATTAGTGTTTTTACAATTCTCCAAATGGGGCCTAGGGTTGAGGAAGTGAATAGAAGTCTTATTATAACTTTAATGTTTTGGATGCTGTGGATATGGACACTGGAATACTGTGTTACAAGTGAACAGCAAGACAAGTATAAGTATTCTCTTATGGACAAGTTGAGGAAGTATTATCAGGATACTACATAAACAAAGTATGATCTACACATGTTCAGTTGTGCCACCAGTACATGCCAAATATTGGAAATTCATCCTAAAGCACTGTCATGCTGTCAAATGCAAGAGGGGGGTTTATTCTTAAGGAGTTCGCTCAGGATTGTTCATGATGTGAGTTCGAGACCCCTTGCTTTGGTTTTCTGTCACTACGTTCAATTCCTAAGAGTTTGGAGCACCAGGTTTTATCAAGGACAGGTTCCTACTAGATTGAGATGGGGCAGAGGCACTCACTGAGCTTTGAAAACCACTTCAATTCTGGAAATCCAAAAGGTGTATGGGATGGAAGGAGCGCTCCCACTTCTTCTGACCTATTCACCTTTTACAGTATAATCTTAGATCCCTCAATAGATCATCTATTTCCTGAGCATTGGGGTGCTAGTGGTGAATACTCTCAGGCTTGTTTGACATTTCATTGTCTATAGTGCCTTACTAGAAAATTCTTTTTTTTTTTTTTTTTTTTTACTTTTTCTCATTTTATTATATAGTTTCATAAAGTGTATTACATTTAAATTGACTTTCTTTACATGTTTATTTTCTATTTCATATAAATCCATGAGGCCAAGCATATTAACATAGTTTCTCTTTCTTCATTCCATGGAATAAAGAATAATGCTTATTAAATAATAGAATAATTAAATA
>PVIU01016893.1:0-19697 GCA_004026605.1 Ondatra zibethicus
AGCACTGTAACAGTTACAGATGTGCCATTCTTTCTACAGCACCGTAACAGTTACAGATTTACAGCTCAGTGACTTTCCAGCCCGCATCATTTTTCCTGAACTTTGGTATCGCCTTATTTAAGATAGATTTCTGTCATTTCCATGGCTCTGTAATGATGCTTACTCACTAAACTTCTCTTGCGATCAGTGTGACTATTCTTTTCCTAATATATGTTCAAACTTATTTCATTTGGCCAAACACGTATCCCCACAATTATTTTTCATGTAGGCACTTCTATGTATGAATAAGAGTAAGGTATATGAGTGACAACTTTGGGATTTCTAGTAGTTGAGAATTCACCAAATTTAGAAACTTGTGTGTGTCTGTGGCCCATAAAGCTACATGATCTATTCTTTGTTTTGTTTTTTAATAACATTTCATTATAATAGGAAGAAAGAAGATCACTTTTGGCAAGATGTCAACTGGTAGCGTTGCTTGTTTCCTTTCTGTTGTGCCCTTGCTCCCCGTGTCCTTTGACATGTGTTTCAAGTGTCTGTAATCCTTGGTTGTTTGCTGTCTTTACCAATGGAAAAGCAGACTGGAATTTCAGAAGACGTGGAGCTTCCAGGGCGTCACATGCAGGTGCTTTCTTTGCATCAGGAACTTTCATATAGTAGTAGGAGATCATGACGAGAACTTCAAAACCTTTAGAAAATAGTAGGTGTGTCAGCCGTGATGGTGCCTGACTGTAACCCAGTCACTAGGGAGGAGAAGGCTGGAGGAGCTGCCTTGGCTATTATTAAAAATCAGTCATAAATAAACAAGCAAACAAGCAAACTGAACCTACACATGCACACACACACACACACACACACACACACACACACACACACACGCATGCACGCACGCACACACATACACGCACAAAATGTGTGTGCTGGTTAGTTTAAGGGCAAAAACGTCAGAGGATTAACACTTGGAGACTGGTTTTTATCTGACCTTCACATTGTAGACTGGTTCTTATCTGTCCTTCACCTTGTTATTCAATGGTCCTGTGTCACCATGGATACCCCAAACCACAGATGCTCAAAGACCTTCGAGTAAACAGCAGAAACCCTGTGACCTCTGCACAGTTCCTTGTACACTTGTGTACCTAATCTCTAGATTACTTCTAATCTAACACAATGCCCAGACTATGCACATAGCTGTTGCACTGGATTGGGCAGGGAATAATGACAAGAATAACAAGTCTATATGTTTCTAATTCAGTTTTTGGTCTGTGATAGTTGACTCTGCAAATACAAATCCTGTATACACAGAGGACCAAGTGGGCCATTGAGACTTTCTCTCTTTTTTTTCTTTCCTTCTTTCTCTTCTTTCTCCTCCTCTTCCTCCTCCTCTTCTCTCCCTCTGGAGTGCTAGAAGTAAAGGCATATGCTACCACGACTAATCCACAATTTCTTTTATATTCATTTAATGACAATATTATGAGAGAAATCCAAAGCCCCAATTTATTTTTAACAGAAACTTGCTATCCCGCTAGGCTGGCCTCAGATTCACACCAATCTTCCTGCCTCAACCTCCAGGGTGTGGGGTTGCGGGTTACAGGTGTGTGCGACCACGCCCAGGTGGGGAGGTGTTTCTCACCTGTCTCCTGAGGAGCATAACCCTTGCTATCAGTACATGAGGAGCTGCAAGAGAAGGTTCAGAGTCTCAGGATTGCACTTTGTCCACATTCACTTAATCTCTTTATTTCCAGAATGGTCTCTGTTATGATCCGAACATAAAATGTCCCCCCTGCACTCATGTGTTGGATACTGGGTCCCCAATGGTGGTCTAACTGGGAACTGGGAAGTAGAGCCTTATTGAAGGAAGTGGGTCACTGGGGGCGTTCCTCACACAGAACGTTATGCTGGTCCTCAGTCTCTCCTTCACACGGCTTTCTGTCCACCATGAGGTAAACAGCTTCCTTCTGCCCGTGCTCCTGTCCCTGGGAGGTTCTAGCCAGTCATCATGGAAATGAATGGCACACAGAAACAAAACAAAGACTTTCCTCTCCTTAAGTTGTCCTTTCGGAATTTCAGTCATGGCAACATTACAGCCACAGCTACCTAAACGTAGCAAATACAGTCCCATTGCCCTTAATTTAGCTTGTTGTCTCCTGGCTCATAGGTCCTCTCCTTGTTCTCTCCAGAGAGCAATCCTCAGTGTTCTCCAGCAAACGTAGGGAAGGGGGAGTTTGATGGCTCTTATTTTAACGAACGGTTTTTGTTTTTGTTTTTTTTTTTACTCTTGGAGGTATATATTCCTTATACAATGTGTATTGATCTTGTTCCTCTAAGTCCCCTTTGTGCCCTCACCCCGTCTGCATCCCATCTTTGTGTCCCTTTTTTATTTCTAAGTTTTGTTATTAACATCCCTTAGTCCAATTAGTGCTGCCCATATACACAAGGATGTATGGCCCCCTACTGGGGCCTAGGCTGCCTACTGCAGCCACATCCCTAAAGATGAGCTGAGCCTCCCTCTCTCAGCATCCATCCAATGCCACCAGCTCCACGGATAGGGGTGACCCAGCCGTCATCCAAGCTGGGATGTTGCTTGGCTTGATCTCGTGCAGGTCTTGTGCGGGAAGCACAGCTGTTGTGAACTGAGGCATGCAATCTCCATGTCATGTCCAGACAGCAGCATTCCACCGCTCCACTTCCCTTCTGTTAGCTTTCAGTCGCATGTTTCGACAACACTTCAGGGGGTTTTGTTTTGTTTTAGACCACTTCACATCCCATTAAGAGTTACTTTATAGTGCCAGTTCCCCAAGTTTGGTGACTAATATGGTGTAATCTGTGTAGCTCTGGCTTTGCTCACTGTTTACCTTCTGAGGGGATTAAGCCACCACCCATCTTCCTGTTCTTTAGCTTCTAAAATCTATTAGCATTAACTTCTTTTTGTTGTTGTTTTGCTCTTGGATCTAAGCGTGTTCCTTTACTGCTATTTTGGTAGGTAGTGGGGTTTGAGCTACATCTCTAAAGTGATGCTTGTAACAGTTGAGAATTATTATTAGTCTGCCACCTGCATGATGCAGCTCTCCTTAGCTATCCTACAACTCTTTAAAATTTTTATTAAATTTGTGTGGGTGTGTCTGTACAGGTATGTGCCCATACAACCTTGGGGATTCAGTTCTCTCTTGTGAATAAATAGAAGTCATGGTACCTATTCTCTCTCTCTCTCCCTCTCTCTCTGTCTCTGTCTCTCTCTGTCTGTGTCTCTTACACACACACACACATCAATAAAAATACAACAAAAACATAAAAGAATCAAAGGAAGCAGGAGGGGTGGGGTACAGGTAGATTGTAAGAGATTGCAAATGCGTGGTTCTGTTTACATGCACACACATACCTGCCTCAAATTAGGCAGCACACAATTCCTGGTGATTCTGCCTTTGATTTTTTTCCCCCCACATTTGTTCATTCCTACTTTTTTGTCTTCTACCATAACCTGCTGAAGAATGAATGGGGCATAGTAAGTGTTGATGTGTTTTTTGTCTTCTACCATAGCCTGTTGGAGAATGACTGTGGCAAGTGTTGATGTGTCCAATTGACCATTCAGCATTCCCCAAATTGGGAATCCCCAGAAAGAGTGAGCTTTGGGCTCCACTCAAGGGGGAAAGTCTCTATCTAGGGGTAACTTGCTGGTTTCTCATTGCTTGAATTTGTTTTCTCTCTTTGTCCCCTCACTTAAATAGGCTTGATCTCTACCACTGAATTTCATCCACAGCCTCACATGGGTCCTTTAAACTTAGTGCTCAAGGCTGTGGGTTCTCCTCACTCCATCTCAGTCTGAGCCCTACCTTTTCCGAGCATTGGTGCACACTGCTGCCTGTGTCCTTCTGATCGGCCTTTATCGCTACATCATACGTGTCTTAGCTAGGGTTTTTATTGATGTGAAGAGACACCATGATCACGACAACTCCTATAAAGAAAAACTGTTTTCTTTTTTCCCTTTGGTTTTTCGAGACAGGGTTTCTTTGTAGCTTTGGACGCTGTCCTGGAACTAGCTCTGCAGACCAGGCTGGCCTCAAACTCACAGCGATCTGCCTGTCTCTGGATCCCAAGTGCTGGGATTAGAGGCTATAAAGGAAAACATTTAACCGAGGTGGTGGTTTACAGTTTTGGAGGTTTAGCCCATTATCACCATGGTGGGGAGCATGGCAGCGTTCTAGCAGACATGGTGCTGGCTACAGGAGGCAACGGGATGTGGCCTCTGACACTGGATGGTATCTAGAGACTAGAGAACCTCAAAGCCCACCCTCACAGTGAGTGACACTCTTCCTTCAGCAAGGCCATACCTACTCCAGGAAAGCCATACCTCCTAAGAGTGCCATTCCCTATGAGTATATGGGGGTCAGCTACATTCAAACCACCACAATACTGTTTTGTATTTTGCCATTCCTCAATCACTTGAAAATCTCCCTCCCTCCCTCTGTCCCTCCCTCCCTCCCTCTCTCTTTTCCTTCCCTCTTCCTGTCTAAATGGAGAACAAAGATTAGGTGTCACAGCCCTTTCTCATTCTCCAGAGCACATAGCATGGTTCTGGGTACAAGGCGGTGCCCCCAAAAGAGTTTGTTGACCTGAAATAGTAAGGTCCATTTTTCTTTTCCATTGACTTTATCTCTTCCCGAGTGAATGAGGCTGGTTGGTGAAAGCAGCTGAGAGCACACACAGGAAGTGGAGGATAAACAGGAAGCAGGAGGTTTTGAGGCGGCTTTATGATAAGGCATTGAACACTGGAAGTATGTCTTACATCTATTTATTTATTTCAAGCTTGCTAAGTATTCATACTTCCGAGTGTCATGACATTTTGACAAATATTTAATTACCCAAACACACAGAGCTGCTAACATGTAGAACTATTATTTTTATAAATATTTCATAACAAACTTGTTTTAAGGCAAAAGTTCGTTTTCCCCCATATGACTCCATAGTGAAAATCATGGTTTCTTCTTCATCCTCTTACTCCTCCTCCTTCTTCTCCTTCTTTGTCATTTTCTTCTTTTCTTTTCTCTTTTTTAAATCTTGAGACAGAGTCTAAGTAGCTAGATTTTACTGGTCTGGAAGTCTCTAAGTAGCACAGGCTGGCCTTGAACTTATGGTAACTGTTCTGCCTCAGCAGGTGTGCTGGGATAACAGGCACGTGCTATGACGTGGTCACAACTTGCTCAGATGGAACCTGTTTTGGCTCCAAATTGACTTCAGATAGGAAAACACAAAACAGATTTATTTAAAAGGACAGGATAAGTAAATAAAATCTCTAGATTGAATTTGTTAGAACACATAGAAATAAATTTACTTTCTAAATGAAACCTTCAACAAAATAAACTTGTAGTTATAAATGACCAAAATATGTGCTAATAACAAATAAAAATGAAAAAGCCCTCAAATTGTGATTCCTTTTGGTCTTTTCCATGGTACAGGCTCTGTATTTTTTTTTTATTTTATAAAATTAGAGAAGCCTGTCAACTTTAAGTACATTTAACTCAGCAGAAACTGTTCTAGGTAAATAAATTCAATCTTCATAGTCACTGACACGCAATATAGTTTTCTTTCTCTTGAGATTTTTTTTTCTTTTTCTTTAAGTAACGAAGTGACTCATAAGTTCAGAAAATATTTTCTGGTACAGATAAGTCTGAGCTTAACGTGAAATATTCTGAATATTTCTTTTTCTCTCAAGATGACAATTTCCAAAACAGCAGCTCCTTCCTGGAAGGTGTAACTGCCTTTTGCTAGGAATGTTACAACTGACTGTCCTTTTGTGGAATGTGTTCCAAAGCAGCTAGAATATGCTTTTTCCTTTCTCTGTCAAAACCCTACTAATCCCGTAGGGCTCAGTTCAAGTGTTGTCTCTTTCATACAATTTCGTTTTATTTTTAGACATTATCAGTCACCCATTTTACCTGTTTTAGAAAGGGTCTATATCTCGCCTAATCTATGCTATAGCCCAGGTTAGCCTGGAACTGACCACAGAGGAGGGACTGGCCTTGAACCGTGCCTGGCTTTCCCTTTGCAACTTAACAGTGCACCTTGCATGTCACAAGTGATGAATGAGTGAGCATATTTAATTTTAACTATTTTTAAAGTTTGAATACATTTGAAGCATAATACATTACAGTGTGTTAAAAAAGAAGTCATAGAAGGCTTACAATGAAAACTTATATTCTCCACATTTCTCTACTAAACTCTTGCTTACAAGAGGCAATAACATTTCGTTTCCAATTATTTTTGTTGTATATTACCTTGTTTAAGTTAACTACATTTCACTGAAGACTACACTTAATTCGTATGAAATTTGAGATATTTTCTATAAATTTCTATGGCTAGAACACGGCCGTTAGGAAACACGAAGATTTGTTTTTGCAGTTCTTTCTTGTGCATGCCCCTACCTCCTCAACTCAGACCAGAGAACCTCCCAAACCAGGTCTACCAACTTTATCACGTGCTTAAACTGCTTTTATTTCTCAAAATTGTATCCAGTTCATGGAACCAAGAAGATATTCTTGGAGACTTTCTAGGAGTCCGGGTTGTCCAGCTGCAGGCTAACTGACAATTCCTCAAGGCTGCCATCCAGGACTCCTTGTTCTAAATCTTGAACCTTCTTCCTTCTGGCTTTTCTCTTCCAGGCTTTGTGGGAATACCTTCGGAAACTTTCTAAGAATGATGGGGGGAAGGGAGATGTTCTCCTGGATTTACTCTTGTTTTATAGTTTTTGTTGGAGAGAAGCTTCCGGTTGTGGGTGCTGCCTCTGAAATCTGCACCAGGGTGGCTCTCATTCCTTTGGAGATGGAAATCTCTGGAAGATTTTTCAATCCTCCCTTTATCCTTGGGGTTTGGAAATTTCCCAACGAAATGCTTTAGGTGAGGACACTTTTAATTCATTCACCGGG
The DNA here is from genome assembly GCA_004026605.1 of Ondatra zibethicus. NCBI lineage: Eukaryota > Metazoa > Chordata > Mammalia > Rodentia > Cricetidae > Ondatra > Ondatra zibethicus. The sequence continues at coordinate 6,915 of PVIU01016893.1, forward strand.
TCCTTAAGGGACCCTTTCCATCTAGAGGATTTCGGTTTTGGCTTTGATTCCCAGTCTTTTGAGATGCAATTCGCATACTTTGCAATTCGTGGTGTTTGAAGTGCATAATTCAAATCAAGTGTAACACATCACAGAGCCACCACAACTGTGGCATTTTAGAAATGTTTTGTTAGCCCCGTTAGCACTCCCTAGTCATCTCTTCTTCCTTGTTGGAGTCAAACGCCTTACTGCTGTGCTGCACCTCCAGTCCCTTTAAAATGTTCATTTTGAAGACAAAACTCTTGCTCAATTGCCCAGGCTAGACTCAAATACAGGTTCTTCCTAACCTCAGCTTCTTGAGAAGCTGGGATTAAGGGCATGTGCCACCATGCCTGCTATTGCAGTTCTTTCTGTGATGGACTATTTCCTTCTATGGGCATAGCATATTGTGCTTATTCATCGTTTGGTGGAATTAAGTTGCTTCTTCTTCATGGCTATTAATTGAATAGCCTTGAATAATATTGCTATGGACTATTTCCTTTTATTTCTTCCTTCCCACTTCCCCCTCTTTCCTTCTTGCCTCACCGCTTCCTCCTTGCCTCTCCTGTCTCTCTTCTCTCCTCCTTCTCTCCTTCATTCTCTCCCTTCCTACTCTTCTTCCTCTTGGTTCTGGGACTCAAACCTCAGATTTTAAGCATGTTGGACAATTGCTCTAGCACTGAGCATCATCTCCAACTCAGCGAGAATTTACACACACACACATTTAGTGTGCTTTTCTCTTGGGTATACACCTACTCAAGGACTGCTGGATCACATGGCTGGGGCTTATATGTTAATGTCTATTCATTCCATCACATTTTCTTTGTTCTTACTTTTCAGAAGATCCTCCTTCTCCTTTAGATTTTTAATATATTCTTGAAAGGGAGAAAATGAATTCATTTCATTCATTATGACTGTTTGATCTGGTTCCCGTTTTCCAGAAATCTATGAAAATCTCCTATTCACTGGTACTCTCTCCCACCTCTTCTTCCTTTTATTCTTTTGATCTTAAATTTGTAGATTTGTTTAGCAAAATTTTATCACCAATCCCTCATGTTGATGTGAACCAATAAAGGTTTCTTAAGTGATTCTCCAACTGCTTCCCAAAGAGTCCACATGTTGTCTTCCTGACTATTTTTTATGTAATAACCACGGAGTGCTTAATTAAGAGCCTGAACTATCAGAGAGAGGGGGTAGAGCTCCGTGACAGGGTATGTACTCAGTGTGCACACGGTCATAGGCAGTTCCCAGTACTAAATAAATAAAATGTAAAAATCCGAAACGGTGCGAAATTAACATGGAGGAGAAACTACCATTATAATCACGTGTGTGTCATTAGCATCTAAGACTTTATTACCCTTAGTTGGGTATGGTCTTGTATGTGTTCCTAGTACTCAAGAGCCTGGGGTGGGAAGATTGCTGTGAATTCAAAGCCAGCCTGGGATCCATGGTGTATTTGGGTCAGGATCAGCAAGAGCCTGTCTTAAAGAAACATAAGCCCCCACAAACCACAAAAACACAGAAGAACTGATAATTCTCGACTTCTCCTTTGTCCTTGAAAGAGCAGATGAAAACCTTCTAAGCACTTTGCAGGGAAAGACTGATTGTAGTTTGGATAGGGAATGGTCATCCCATAGCTTAGACGTCCCTAGCAATATCTTGGTTCCCATCCCTGAGAGGTCTGATTTGATCATGATGTCAAATGGGTAGGATCAATTAACCTGTCAGTAGCTTTGGAGCCAAATAGGCTGTTAGGAGGAGGAACCTCACTTGGAGTGTGACTTCTTGAGCGCAGAGAGATCTGGTGCTTAATAAAAGGAATCCCACACTAGCTCAGAACTAAGAAATATACAGGTATTTATTAATAGATAAAACTTACAAACCAGAATTCTCTGCGTGAACGATGGATAAATATGAGATCCAAACCGAACCAGGAAAACTGGGGCCCAGGGGGAAAGGCATCCAGGTAAATAGTCTATGAGGCCACGCCCCAGTAGGCGGGTAGTTGTTAGCTATGCACCTTCCCGCAGCACTTCTTATATTAAATCTTGACTCTTTACCCTTCCTCTGTCTCTCTGCTTACTGGCTGCCATGAGGGCAAGTAACTGTGCCCTCCTATACCTTCTCTGCCATGATGCTTTGCCTGACCATTAGCCCAAGAACAATGGGAAGAGTCTACTACTGACAGAGACTGCCAAAATAAATCCTTCCATCCTTAGGTTGTTTATATTGGCCATTTTGTCACAAAGGTTATGAGTTGACAAACACACTGGGGATTGAATTCAAGCTCTTGGGTATTCTAGCCACATGCCTAATATCTGAGCCATGCCCAATTTTAAAATAAATAAATAAGTAATGTATGTAATCTATTCTTTGACAAATGTATTTAATATATGTGGGTCATATTCACCCCATTAGATTCCTATGTACCTTCTAGAGAACCCCTTCTGCTTCCTAATGAGTTCCCTCCTGTTTTTTTTTTTTTTTGATCCATTGACTTTAATTACATAAATATGGGTTGGGGTCATTTACTGGAACGAGTAACTAACCAGCGGCTACACTGCCATAGGAAATCACTCACCCTACCTCCAAGTGATCAGTGACTGCCAATGGCTACCCACGGAGGGGGTGGGGCATCTCCCACCCTGCCCTTACCCATCGTGGAATGCTGACAGGCAAAATCTTGAGCAGGTAACCACAATTACTGTGACTTTGTGAATGGCTAAGACATGTCCAGAAGACTTATTTGCATAGAGTTTGCTACTAGTTCAACCATGACCCAAAAAAAGCCATTCATTAACTGTTGGGAAATATTAAAGTCTATATGCAAACAAATCATGTAAAATAATATGTTTTTCTTATGTAGAGAAGTACACAAGTCTGTCATGTCCTTGTACTCACTATCATGTCATTTCTTAGGTGCAACGCTCAGCAAATGAATCACAGAATGTCATACTGTTTGCCAAGAGGGGAAGGCATTACATTTCTCTCCGGCTTGCCCACTGATTTCTTGCTATTTCATGGCTTGTGTTGCCACACAGCAGCATTGATCAGTAAGCTACAAGGATAGAGTCCTTCCTGGAGTTAGTTGGACTGGGTTACTTAGTGGCTGAATGCCCAATGCTTACCTGATACACTACTAGACTGGGTGTGCCCCAGAGGGTTTTCATATTGAATGGGTAACCGAGGCTGACGAATACAGTGTGATTTCTTTCCCCAAGGTTGAGCTCATTTTCTGTAAGGAAGCTCCATGTTTCTGTGAGTGATTTTGGAAAAGCTTTATTCATGTCGATTCCCTCATGGACAAACAGAGATGCTAGGGCAACTCATTAGAGTCACTGAGGATTGATGAAACAAGAAACCCCAGAAAAGAGTGTTGTGTATGACGGTATTGTTAAGACTACTGTGTTCTTGAGTGGCCCTCTCTCTCTCTCTCTCTCTCTCTCTCTCATACACACACACACACACAGACAGTTCTGGTGTGGGGCTTCATTCTTTTGCCAACCTTAATAGCTATCATTGCATTCCAGACTCTATGTTATTTAAATTGATAATGAGTTCCAGGCTTAAAATGACATGCTATGAAATGACTCATTATGCACGGGCCTATTTCTATCATCTGAGTGGGCTTCTTTTAATTAGGGACTGGGGAAGCCTATGGGTATAGATTCGTCGGTCTCACCTCTTCAAGAACAGTTCTTTCTCGCGGTGGGCATTGAGTTGAGTCGCATGTGAGGTTGGTTGTGGTTTCCCCCAGTGAATCTCACTTTCTTTATTTCCGATATGGTGTTGTTTGATGGAGCTGCTGATTGCCATTTAAATAATCTTAAATCGTGAACTATAGTGACTTCCCAGGGGGACTCATCTGAGCCAAGATTTCTTTATGTGTGAGTTCATCTAGAAAGTTTGGATAGGACTAAAACTTGGGGGTGTGATATCTCAAGCCTCAAGTGCTTCTTGAGACAGAATTTCTTGGCAATCTTACCACTCAGCTTGACTTCTCCCACAGTCCTTTTAATAATTGCTTTCTGGTTTTTTTTTTCTTGAAACCGCTCTTATGTGGCCCTTAAATGTATTTAAAACCTCAGGATTGAAGGTGCTTTGTGGATCCTGTGGGTCATGTTCTGCCTGCAAACGAGAGCAGGCCACGTATGCATCTCAAACCTGTATAGGCTTTTGTTTAATCTTTTTTGTATGTGTATGTGTGTCTATGTGTGCTCTGGAATGTGTGTATGCATGCATATGGTGGCCAGAGGTTCGTGTCTTTGCTTCCCTAGTGCTGCTATTGCAGGCATCTCGTTTACGTGGGAGGTCTAAGCATGGCATGCACATTAGTGACTGAATCATCTCTCCAATCCCTATTTGTGTGTTTTATGGTGCATGTATGTGTGGTGTATATATGTTTACATGTGTTTGTATTGTGTGTGGTGTGTGTATGCGTGTGTATGAGGTATGAGTGTGTGGGTGTTTATGTGTGTATTATGGTATATGTGTTATTGTGTGTGTGTGTGTGTTATGGTGTGTGTGTGTATGTGTGTGCTATTATGTGTGTGTATGTGTGTATCATGAAGTGTGTGTGATGTGAGTGTGTGAGGTGAGGGTGTGTATGTGTGTGTGTTATCATGTGTGTATGTGTTATGGTGTGTGTGTCTATGTGTGTATGCTATGGTGTGTGTGTATGTGCGTGTTATAGTGTGTGTGTCATGTGAGTGTGTGGGAGTATGTATGTGTATATGTTATCGTGTGTGTATATGTGTTATGGTGTGTGTGTATGTTATAGTATGTGTTATGGTTTGTGTGTAAGAGTGTGTTATGGTGTGTGTGTATATGTGCTATGGTATGTGTGTGTGTTACTGTGTGCATGTGTGTGTGTGTGTGTGTGTATGCAGACCAGTAGTCAACATCAGGTGTCTTCAATCACTCACCATCTTATTTTTTAAAGCATGGTCTCTTAGCTGACTCTGGAGCCCACTTATTTGCCAGAGTGGGTGGCCAAGGAGTTCTAGAGATCCTCCTGTGTCTGCATCCAACGGCCTCTGCTGGTCCTTGGTTTTCAGGTGCGTGTTGGAGGAGTAACTTTCTACACTGGGCTGGGGATCCTAACTCAGGTCCTCCTGCTTGCACAGCAGACACTTTACCAACCAAAGCATCCTATAGTCTCTCTTTTTACAGTTTTGAGTCGGGCAACGATCCCTGCTGTAGGCTAAATTCTTAGATACTGCATGTGTGCTGTCTATTAACCACTGAATTTTAGTAGGGTTATGAGAGGGCAAAAATGATTGCTCTTATGAACTAGCTAGGGAAAAATAGCAGGACTCTCTAACTATAAATACATATTTGTTCATGGAGAAGCTTAAGGACTTGGACAAATTCAGCTCGGTAATTTCTCCCATACACACGTCTCACCAAGGCTCACAGCTACTGAGGTGTCCCACTTGAATTCTTTGGAGACCGTGTTGATAGTCCATATTATATCACTGTAACTTTGGTGCTTGGCAGGCAGGCATATCTTTAAAGAAAAAATTTAATATTTGCTTGATTTCCTGATAAGAAGAATACTACAAAAGAATATTGCAAAACCTTGAAGGCTTGGCAGACTTTCCCATGTGGGTGGAAAAATGTTGTTCTGAAGCCAAGCTGGAATTGCTCATGAAATATAACATAAAAAAATACATTAAAAAAAGAACATTGATCTCAGGGAAAAGACACAGATATAAATATATGAAACAACAAAGCTTGTAGGCTTTATCAGTGTGTGCCATACAGACACAAAGACATAATGATGATGTTATGAAAATCGCAGCTCTCTGATATTAGAGATAATTGGAAGCTCTTTATTATGCTGATTTTAACCTCTATCAGATTCCCACTGTGTCTGGGACCTGGGTTTGGTGTTGAAATCTTTCTATCTTGCTCTGCCCACATTCCTCCTCAACTTTTGTGGCCTCTCACAAACAGCACAGATCTCTTCCGAGCTGGAAAGTTGCTTAAAGCTGGAGGCCTTGAGTAGATGGTGTTGGGTCACACTCTAATTCTACTGCTGAGAGGCGGGAGACAGGAGAATCAGGAGTTCAAGGCCAGCTTTTACTAGATAGGGAGCTGAAGGCCAGCCTGGGCTACACCTGTCTAAAAAAATCAAAAGAAGAACAAAATTAATCATACAACCATACAGCTGAAAGGGACACTAGGTTTGCATTATTCTTGTCATGCTTCTAAAATTTCAAGAAAGGACATTTCTCAATTCCAGGACCAGAATTTCTCTTACTTTGGTTTTTCTCTTTGAACCTCTATTTTGACCAATTTCTTTCTTCCTTCATTCCTTCCTTCCTTCCTTTCTTTCTTTCATTCTTTCTTCTTTCTCTCTTTCTTTTTTGTTATTTTTTGTTTTTTCTTTCTTTTTTCATTTTCTTTCTTTCCCTTTTTTATTTTTTCTTTCTTTTTTAAACAGGTTTTTTTTTAAAAAAAACTTTTTTTAAAAAGAAAACAAACTATCTTTTCCTATTATACATACCCATTCAAGATCCCACTCCCTCCCCTCCTCCCATCTGACTGGATTTCTGTCTTCGCCTTTTACTTACACTTAAGCGCTTATAAAATCTCCAGCATTCTAATGTCCTATGCTTTATTCTAGCCTATGGATACATGGGACAAAGTGTACTACAAAAGATAACTAAGAGCTAGCTGGTTGAATAACAGTTTTGCAATTTTCCCTTGGTGATTTATTGTTGGCTTCATTTTTTAGTTCAAAGAATGTAGATTAAAATGTGTACCCAAAGAATCATCCCGTGGCCATTATCAGTCACTGGTCATTCCCAACTTCTGTCCACCTCGTTTTCCTACAGAATCCTACACAATAGCTGTGGCTTTAGGAATTTTCTATGAAGAAAAGGTGGCTGACATCAGTTGCCACGTCTACCTTATCTTATCCTCCTGAAGACAGTGTGTGTGTAAATGGTGTTTCCTTGAAACACAAGTAACCATTTCTTGCTAAATAGGAGAGGGGAAAGAGATGATGTCATGGGACAGGTTGGAGATTATTCCAAACAAAGGGTGTACTGTAACTTAGGAGAAGTGGGAGACTAGATGAACGGTAGTTAATGAGTAACCAACAAAGTGTTCACCGAGTCCTTCCTTCATCCCCAAAGTGAAGTAACTGGTGTGAGAATCAATGCCGTAGTGTATTGCCTTAAGAGGAAGTCATGATCTTATTAGGCAATGTGTGTTTTGCATATTGCATGAAAGCAGCATGTTTGATGGACCTGTCGGAAGCACAGGCGGAATGTGAAGGAGGGAGCCGCAGAGACGCATAGATAAGCAAGCACAAGGCTTATGAGGGACATTGTGGAATTTTTGGTGGTCCTTTGAGATTATTGGCTGGAGATCGGGTGTGGGTGGAGCTTAGTGGAGAGACTGTGCTTTGACGTGTAGGGTATTTATGGGAAAGGAACGTGGAATCTTAGATGATTGAAGGCAGGTGTCTTTAACCTTGATGTGAAGGGAAGTGATAGTGGATTCCTAACCAAGTCCCCTCTGGGAAGCCCAGCCCATCAGCAGGGCACAGGGTGGAATGGCACAGGGTGTGCAGGGCAGGAAAGTTCCAACTTCCTCAAAGTGTACTATAAAAATGATTGCTTGGGCTGAGGTTCAGGTAGTATGAAGCTGGTTATTTGAAAGTCAGCGGACCAGTGGCATTGAACACATTCACAATATTACACATCTATCTCTGCTGTCTAGCTTCAAAGCATTTCCATTCCAAAGTGAGACTCCGTCCTAATGAAAGGATTGTCTCCCATAGTCTTTCTAGTCCCTGGCTGCCGTCAGTGTGCATCCAGTCTCTGAGGTGATGGTTAGTTCATACAAGTGGTATCATATAATCTGTAATTTTTGTGTCTTTTTTTCCAACGTAGTATATATCACAGCTTCCTTATGTTTTGCATATAAAAAATGTCTTGTATATCTATTTTTAAAATGTTTTAAAAAAGTTTTTATTCTATTTTTTTACTGTCTATATATTTGTGTGCGTGCATCTCTGTGTATGTATCTATGCACACATTTGTGCATATCCATGGCACGTATATGGAAGTCAGAGAGCAACACTTAGGAATTGGTTATCTCCTTCCACTACGTGGTCAGAGGGATTGATCTCAAGTCAACAGGTTTGACAGCAAGTGCTTTGCCATTTGAGCCATCTAAGTAGCCCTGAAGACCTATTCCTGACCTATGTGGAGACAGATGGATGAACTGGTTCATCTAAACTACATTTTGATACAGGGGATAATTGTTAAAATTTATAGTTCCATTTTGTGTGTGTGTGTGTGCCTTATACATATAAGGCAGCTATTTTGAGTAAATGTAGTCCCAGGTAGTTGAGAGGCTCAATCAGGAGAATCACAAATTCAAAGCTAGCTTGAGCTACTGAATGAGTTAAATCCTGTAAATCTTGCCTGGAAAATTTGGTGCTAGCCTGTTGTTGGTGTGGGACAATTCTGTATTCTGTCAATTATGTTTTAAATAAATGCTGATTGACCAGTAGCCAGGCAACCAGACAGGAAGTAGAGGTGGGGCAATGAGAACAGTAGTATTCTGGGAAGATGGAAGCCCATTCCTCTGCAGTCCTGTCCAGACACCAAAGAAGCAGGATGTGACCTGCCCCCGTGGAAAAGGTACTGAGCCATGTGGCTAACATAGATAAGAATAATGGGTTAATATAAGTTATAATAGCTAATACAAAGCCTGAGCTAATGGGCCAATCAGTTTATCATTAATATAGACCTCTGTGTGATTTTCTTTGGGGCATAATGACTGCAGGAACTGGGCAGGACAGAAACCCCAACAAGCCCGCTCCTCATGTTACATGTTGTCAATGAAATGTGACAGTAAAGAGGTCAGAGAATACATCAGTGGTAAAATGTTTGCCCAGCATCCACAAAGACTTAGTTTCAGTTTATAGTTACACACATACACACACACATGCACGATAGACTAGTTGAAGTGATTAATTTTAGGCACTAAAATCTGAAATGCAGTGTAAGAGCAAAATTTATGAGTAGTCACACTGGACAAAGGTCTCAAATTCAGAAAAGAAATTGATACTTGAGGTCTTTTTTCACATTTGAGTTCTTTCTCTTAAGTTGAGACAGGGTCTCCTGTTGCCCAGACTGACCTCTAACTTTGTATGATGCTGAGACTGCCCTTATCCTCCTGGCCCTCTGCCCCACCTTCCGAGTATGGAGGTCACAGGTGTGCGCCATCTTGATGACTGAGCTCTGTTCTATGGAGACCTCCTGGCTGCCCAGACTCCAGAAATAACCACACAGAAACCATATTATTTAAGTCACTGCTTGGCCCATTAGCTCTAGCTTCTTAATTGCTTACTCTTACATCTTAATTTAACCCATTTTTATTAATCTGTGTATCGCCACGAAGCTGTGGCTTACCAGGTAAAGTTCCAACATCTCTCTCTCTCTAATTCATAGAGAAAAATAAGCCATACCAGCAGCTCTTAGCTTTGAAGAAGGAATTCGCATGTCTTAGAGTAATGTATTGCCCTTTCTTGTACCTTTGTTTCCTTTTACTGCGTCATTTCCTAGTTAGTTTTTTAAGACTTCCTAGATATAATTATTGCTTTTTAAAATATGTCTACCCCATTCCCAAGCATCAGCTGTGAAGGAATCTATTACTGCATCTTATAGGAGTGACAGAAACTCCTTTCTGCCTAGTGACTCTTCCCTTATTTCCATCTAATGTATTCTCCACTTAGGAGCTACAGCGAACACTTGCAAGCATGAGTTTTTCTTCAAACTTGTCACTGGGCTCTCTTCTTCTCAGAGTGAAATTCCCCAGAATCTACAGCCCCTTAACTGAAGAGTTCTGGGGCACAATTTCCCTACTAGGCATGGAGACGGGTTGCTGTGCACTCTTGAGCATCTCCTGTGGTTGAGTCCTACTAATTATTCAACAGTTCCTGCCTCTAATCCCACCTTAACCTGCTGGTTTCTGTTCAAGATGAGTGGAAAGAGACACCTCTCTCTTTCTTTTTTTTTTTAAATAAAATTTATTTATTATGTATATAGTGTTCTTGGCACCAGATCTCATTATAGATGGGTGTGAGCCATCATGTGGTTGCTGGGAATTGAACTCAAGCAGTCAGTTCTCTTAACCTCTGAGCCATCTCTCCAGCCCCAACACACCTCTCTTTTTATGGTTAATATCAGTCTCCTGGCTTCATCCTTTATCAGCTGTGTGACCATGGGGAAGCTGTTGATCCTCTGTGTCTGTTAGCTCATCAGTTGCGAGGAATTACAGGAAGTGAAGCGCTTGCATCAGTACCTGGTAACAGAGTGGGCTTAAGAATAGTGGTAGCTAGGCTATAATCTCTTCTGTGTCTTTGTAGCACTGAGCATAAATGCAATGAGTGCATTATATAGATACCCTCGGGTTTCTAAAGTCTTACACAAATATTTGTTGAATAACTGCTCTTTCCTTTGTTTGGAATGTGTTTGCACTTACCCCCATGTAGCCAGCCATATGTGTTCCTTGCTTAAACGTCAGCTCTGGGTTTAGTTCTACCAGACGCCTCTCCTAGTTATGCCATCTCCATTGAAGCAGATCCATCTTCCTGATGCTAGGTGCTCACAGTTCCCACATTGTTAGAACTTCCTGTTCTACTTATTAGTCCATAAAATGGATGACAGCTGCTTGTTCAGAATGGTGTTGATTCAACCACTGATCATCTCATTGGTGTCCTCAGGACCACGGTGCTCTTCTGAGGACTCTCTAGTAAGTTCATTGTAATTTTCATACCTAGGAAATCCATCTGAAGTTTCCTAAGGAAAGCGAAATGGTTAAGATTCCCTCACGTGGTCCCAAAGAGGGATGCATAGATTTCCCTGGGAAGGGGGAATAGAAGAGATCTCCTGGGTAAACTGGGGGAGGAGGTAGGCAAGTGGGGACATGAGGAAGAGGGTTGGTGGGCTGCTCAAGGGAGATGGGTTGGGGACTGGACGGAGGGGGAGAATAACTTAATAGGGTTCTTCATTTGTCAGGGGCAGGTTAGGGAGAAACCTGGTGCCAGGAAACCTCCCAGGAATCCACAAGGATGACTCCAGCTAAGACTCCTAGCAAGGTGGAGAGGGTGCCTGAACTGGCTATGTACTGTAATCAGACTGGTGACTACCTTAATTATCATCAGAGAGCTTTCATCCAGAGCTGGAAGCAGATGCAGAGATCCATGGCCAAGCACTAGGCTGAGTTCCCGGAGTCCTCCGGAAGAAAGTGAAGAGGTATTGATTGTAGGAGCCAGAGAGGTCAAGGTCATGACCAGGGAACCCACATAGACAGCTGACCTGAGTTCATGGGAGCACATTGACTCTGGACCAACAGTTAGCCTGCAAAGGGCTAACCTAGGCCCTCTGTGTGTGTGTGACAGGTGTGTAGGTTGGTCTATTTGCAAGGCTCTTAGCAATGAGATCAGGTTTTGTCTCTGGCACTTAACTGGCTTTTGGGAACCTGTTTCCCATGCTGGATTACCTGGCCCAGCCTTGATGCCTGGGGAGGAGCTTGGTCCTGCCTCAACTTGAGTACCACATTTGTTTGTTCAAGCCCATGGGAGGTCTGCCCCTTTCTGAAGGGAGTTGGTGGAGGAGTGGATGGAAAAGGGGGTAGATGAAAGTATGGGAAGGGGGAGCAGGAGAGGAGGAAGGAACACTGTGGTCAGTCTGTAAAATAAATGAAAGAAATGTTAATAAAATAAAATAAAAAGATACCCTCGTATTATACTACTGTAGTTACAGACTTAGCACTCAGCGATAACAGGGTCTTGGGGCACAATAAAATAGAACTGTGTTTGAAAGCTGTTCTAGGTTGGAGAAGTTTAATGCACAGGCACTGTAAATACAATGTCTATATTCAAATACAATCGCCGTGGAAACAGGTAGGGTAAGCTTCTTAAGGCTGTTTCTTCTTGAATACCTCGAGCTATTTTGTATGTTGTTGGAACACAGTAAATGCTTAGAGAGCGCTTGCTTAGGGGATGAGCACAAATTCACACCAGAAATGAAGAAAGCCGCAGGGGCACCTGATCAAGCTCCATCATGGTGGGTGAAAACTACCCTTGAAGGTTTCACAATGAGTTAAAAAAATTATATTTCTGAGCTATTATTTGAAAACCTAAGTGGTGGAGGCAAGAGCAGAGGTGATTCTCTAAGCTCAGATGGAGCATCTGCGGCTGAGCAGATTTCCAGGTCCCCTGCCCAAGCAGCGATGGGCCTTTTGTGGTTAAATGATTGAGTCCATTCAGACTTTCTAATAGTCTGGGATGACCAACTCATTTCAGATCACACTAGACACCCTGATTTACCTCCTTCCCAGCTCTACCAAATTCCCAGCCTCCTATGGAGACACATAGGAGCCACATTGGGATTGGCCAGGTGAACTCTTGAAAATTTTATATATTTAGGTTCGCTCAACCACAGAAAATCAGACTCAGATCATCACCAAGTAAGACCGAAATAATTTGGAGCCATCTCTTAGTCCTTGTTCCATTGCTGTGGAGAGACACCATGACCAAGGTAACTCTTAGGAAGGAAAGCATTTAACTGGGGACTTGCTTAGAGTTTCAGGGATTTAGTCCATTATCGTCATGGTGGGGAGCATGGCTACAAGCAGGCGGGCAGGCACTGGAGCTGCAGCTGAGAACTATGGTCCGATCCATGGCGGGGGCGGGGGGGGGAAGAGGAGGGGAATGGGGAGGGAGGGAGAGGAAGA
>PVIU01016893.1:19797-43560 GCA_004026605.1 Ondatra zibethicus
TCCTTCCTTCCTTCCTTCCTTCCTTCCTTCCTTCCTTCTTCCCTCCCTCCCTCCCTCCCTCTCTCCACCCCCTCTCTTCTCTCTCTCCTTCCTTCCTTTTTTCTTTTTCTTTTTTTTTTTGAGACAGGGTTTCTCTGTAGCTTTGGAGCCTGTCCTGTCCTCTTATAAACCAGGTTGACCTCGAACTCACAGAGATCCTCCTGCCTCTGCCTCCCAAATGCTGGGATTAAAGGTGTGTACCTCTGCTGCCTGGCTCTTTCTTTCTTTCTTTTTTTTTTTTTTAATAAAAGGATTTCTCTATGTAGCCCTGGCTGTCCTGGCACTTTCTGTTCAGACCAGGCTGGCCTCAAACCCAGAGATCCACCTGCCTTTACCTCCCAAGTGCTGGGATTAAAGATTTGTACCACTATTGTCTGGCAAGAATGGGAGAGTATTCTTATTCAAACCACCCTAAACCATGTTTAACAGGCTACTTATAGAATATACAAATTCAGGAAACCACAACAGCAACAACAAATCCCAAAATAAAGCAATCCATACATTTTGGTGCTGATATATCAAAAAAAGATGAAGAGACTAACCAAATTCTCATTAGTAATATGATCTTGTACTTTGTAACTAGGTCACTTAGACAAAGTATGTATTCATGAAAACAAAAACAAAACAACTGAGAACCTTAAAAAAAAATTCACTACAAAAAGTATACCTCACATAGGAAGCAAATCTCGAGCATTGAAACCTCTGTGTTTGTCTCATCTGCTGGAATAATGGAGGAGCAAACCATCACTACTGGAGTTCTACTTTCTGGGGAGCTTTCTGTGAGAATGGAGGTACCCATGCCATGCATGCTGACCCAACATGGTGATGTCCAACATTTGGGCCATGACTGAAGGATGGAAACGGGTCTGCATAAGTGAGCGAGAGTTACCATGTCATGACTGTCATTTGGTGCAAGTGGGCCACTACAGCCAGGTTACAGAGAACTTCCTTTAAAGGCATCCTGGTCATTCATCCATGGTACCCGGAGGATGAAGAACATTTTTTGTGATAAGAGGAGGAGAACTTGACATCTGAGAGTGCCAGTTCTCCCAGCAGGATAGCAACGAGGCCATATTGAGTTTAATTTCCTTTTGAATACTTTAAAGGAGAATTTGTATCTACCTGAGGGGCTTATACTTGATTGACAAAGCCCTTGAGGTGTCCTCCTAAGCTATAGAACAAGCAGATTTAATTGGGCAAGATAATGGAGTCAAGTTTGCTGATTCTTCAAGTTTCTTTTCTTTCTCTGTCAGTTTAGGGGTAATTATAAATGAAAGAAAAAAAAATCAGGTTTACAGACTGGAGTCTTTCCAAGTGACTTCAGTCCCGGGAAGGTGTGACTGGGCATCAGAAAGAAACCTCAAGGTAGAGAATCTTCACACAGTATTGAAAAAAAAACCATTCTTACACATTTCTCATTTAAATGCGAAGACCTACAAATTAACTTTTGCACAGTACGTAACCAGTAATTTACTTTTGAGCACATGGACTCTTGGATCAGATTGTCAATTTTCACTGTGGAATTTTGGCCACACGATAAACTACAAAGTTGGTTTCTTTCTCTCTTCTTTTGGGTATATAAACAAAGGGATTTGTTTCTGTGTTGTTTATAATAGCAAAAAATTCAAACGCCCCCATTACCCATCAATAGGCAGTTAATAAAACAAATTCATATAATCCAAGTGGTATAAGATGCCTACCATATGCTACTCATTAATCTCATTAATTCATTCAAATACTTGTCTTGGGTGTCAGTTATGTGTATTCGAGGTGCTGCCATAAAGGACTTGAAGAGAACCAATCAGGGGTGGGAGGTGGGGGCTGTGTGTATGCAGTCCTGTTCATGTGGAAGCAGAAGCAGGAGGATTGTTTCTGCCAAGCAGTCAAGGCCAGCCTAGGCAAATAGTTAGACACGGAAGGGAGGAGAAAAGAGAAGGGAGGAGGGGAGACGGGGAGGGTGGGAGGAGGAGAGCGTGGATGAACAGAGACTTTAAGGATGGACAGGCTTCGAAATGAATGGTTCTCGTGGCGCTAAGGAATGGGAGAGGAATGAAGAAGATAACAAGAAAGATAATTTCAAACAGTGATGTTTTTAAAATCTAAAGCCAGGTGACAAGCAGCAGAGCCGGACTTAGGCTAGGAAGGCCTGAGATGCAGCTCGGGTAGCAGGAGGATGGGCTGCGGGGCTGTTATTCCAGGCAAACAGAATTTAGGAAAGGATGCTCCCGCATAGGACCGTGCACTCATAAATGCTGCAGCCTATGCAGCTGGCTCCCCTTGAAGCTGGAGATGCTCAGGTGATCAGGTGGGACTTTGAGGGCCACACTGAAGAATTTATGTGGGTTCTGCATTCAGTGGATGGAGCCGTTCGAGATCCAAGCCACATGCTCTGAGAGATGGCATGCTGGGAACGGATGGATAGAATGGACGCCGGGCCACTCATGAAGTCTGAACTCTGAGCTTAAGTGAAAGAGGATGAAGGCGAGGACCGCGATGCAGGCTTTGAGAATGGAGAGTAAGGGATTCATTCAGGTTTTCTTTCAAAAGATAGTGCTGTTCAGACTGGTGGTTTCTAGTCTCTTTATATGAACTTGGTCTAGCTTTGTATAGACCAGTGGTTCTCAACCTTTCTGAAACTTCGACCATTTAATACAGTTCCTCATGTTGTAGTGGCCCCCACAATGAAAATTATTTTCATTGCAACTTCACAACCATAATTTGGTAATCGTGAATGTGTTGTGTAAATACAATTGTCCCTTGGATACCAAAAGCTGAGGCTGTTCAAGTCCCTTGTATCAAAGGCAGAATTTGCATGAAACTTCTTATACACATTCTGCAATATACTTTAACTTGTCTCTACCTTGCTTACATATACCACAAAATACAATGTAAACGCTATGTAAATACTTGTTAGCTATATTGCACAGGCAGGAACAGAAAAGCCTGGAGCTGGGGCTGGAGCTCAGGGGTAGGGTGATTGCAGAGCCTGGGTAAGGAGCCAGGTTCGACCTGGAGTGCTGGGAAATAACCAATGGCCTGTGCATGATTAGTTCCTGTGTGTTTCTCTGCTGCCCACTTTGGAACCGCAGCTGGCTGCATGTGAAAACCGAGGGTCTAGTAGCCTACTCCACAAATCCAGAGAGCTCCCATATGGAAAATATCACCCCAGCTGGAGTTTGGGGCTCCTTCCGTCTCTAGTGTCATAGGGGTAGTATTGACCACTTCAGGGAAAATTGTCTAGACCTGTCTTCTTAATGAGAAGTAGATAAAATGCATCACGGTATGTCAATCAAAGTAGAGCAGGGAGGTGGAACTGGCCAGAGGACAGACTGAATGAATAATGATAGGTTAATTGGGAAACACACTGCTGTAGTAAGTGCTCCAAAGAATGAAGGAATCAAGTATTTCCCGGTCTATCTCTGTTGCACTGGTTATGCTGGAGGGACTTCACTATGCCAAGATTCTCCAGGGCCTGGATTCCTCGTTTGTCAATCAGCCCTTTCCAGGCACTTTCTCTATTAAGTACTAGGGGAAAGGTTGGGAAGCGCCAGACGGTCAGGCATTTAGTAATTGCCATGTTTCCTAATTGGGAAATGGCAACAGCCTTTGAGAAAATCGTTTACCCCTTGAGTACTTCAAGAACCAGGAGCTGAGGGAGGGAGAGGGAGCATCCGTGTTAGTCGAAGTTGTTCTGACATAATACACATGGTGTGAAACGGAAGTCTCAGTGGAGACATCATGCCAACTCACTTAGCAATTGTCGGGTTGCCTTCAAGCAGTGGGTGCTGAATGATATTCAATGTATGTTTTGTAACTACTATAGAGCACGATCTGAAGTACTCCTTCCTACACCCATGTTGGGCCCAGGGCATATAGAAGTTATAAAAGGGACAGTGCTTTGTTGTTGTTTTTGTTGTTGTTTATCTGCTTGTTTTTATTTTTTAAGATAGGTCTTGATAAGTAGCCCAGGCTGGCATTGAACTCATAGTCTTTGTTTTCAACTTTATTTCTCATTATTATTTGCACATGGATTATGTGAATGGATGGGCTTGAGGGTCACAGTGCACATGTGGAGGTCAGAGGACAACTTCGTCAAGACTGTTCTCCCCTTCCACCACGTACATAGATTCTAGGGATAAAACTTAGGTTGCTAGGGTTCACCAGGCTTGGGCAACAAGTACCTTTACCTGTTAATCTATCTCAATAGACCCACAATTCTTCTTACCCTCCCTAGTTCTGCTGTTACAGACATGAGCCCCTGTGTCTGGCTGTGGAGGGGCTCACGTAGTGAAAAATTCTCCTCTGAGTTATATCCCCTCTGGAGGTTCATATGAAGGACCAGATAAGAAGGATAGAAAATTCTGCGTGCTTAGGAATGTTTTGTAGATCCAGAGATCCCATTGTACATTTCTGTTGTGAAAACCTAGTTGATGACAGCGAATACAACCACTGGCATTGATTGTCTCTGAGTTCCATCTTTGCTTGAGTTCACTGTACCACTTGCCAGCTCTCTTTACCTTCAAGCACTGGCCCGTGAAGGTAGCAAACTCTGCTGATGCCCAGGCTTGCTTTCTTAGGGGAAAGATAAGCATTGCCCCTCCTGAAGATGTGTTCAATAATAATAAAATACTCTGAGAAGTAGAAAGAAATATTAGCACATGCCCATGTAGTTTTGGCTTCGTGCAATTCAAGGACCACTGAATATTTGCATCAGCGCTGAACATGCAGACTCTGGGTAGTCTTTGGGAGGCGTTTTTTTGTTCTAATATGTATTTTTAGCATGTGAGAAATAGTAATCTTCCATATAAAACAGATGTGAGCCTTGCACAGAATTAACAGACTTGGCCTTGTGAAGCAACGTGGAAGTAGTGAGAGTATTGCAGCTAAAAGTTATTCTCCACAATGCTAACAGGTCAAGTTGCTCTTTGCAATCAAAAATATTGATTCATTAAGAAATGTGTTGACATTTGCTCTGCTTGCTACTGGCTGGGGAACCCAGTGTCCCTAGATTACCATCATGGATCCTCTGCTGGAAGCAAATGGCACCGTTGCTGTAAACCTTTTGACAACATGGAGTAAAGAAAACTTGAAAATGTATTTTCTCCCATGAGCATCTCTTTAGCCCTGGCCATGGTCTTTGTTGGGACAAAGAGAATCAATGCAAGCCAGAAGATTCAGGAACTTTCTCTGAATAAATGTAGAGGCGATGGAGATGGAGTTGTCCACCAGGGCTTCCTCCAAGTCATTTCTCAGTACTTACTTGCTCGAAATAGCCAAAGTATCTTCAACAAAAGACTTCTGATTGTTTAGAGTCTTTTAAATGTTCCCACCTCAAGTTCTACCAAGCAGAGATGTGAGAGCTGGACTTTATGGGTGCTACAGAGCAGTTCCAAAACCACATCAACACTCAGGTAGCCAAACAAACAAACAACTCAGAAGACAAGATCAAAGAGTTGCTGTCTTCAAGGACAGTGAGTTCAGCCATCTACTTCAACAGAAACTGAGAGTAGCTGTTTAAGAAAGAGAACACTCAGGAGATGCCTTTCAAAGCCACCAAGAATGAGGATAAACCTGTGCAGAGAAGGTTTAAGAAGTCTGCTTTTAAGATGTTCTATGAGAGAAGTATTACCCAAGGTTCTGGAGCTTTTCTATGTTGGCCCTGAGCTGAACAAGGTCATCATGCCTCCAGAAGAACATGTTGATCTGAAAATGGCGGGAAAGGAAATAACTTAAGAGAAATTCATAGAGTGGACAAGGCTGGTCCAGATGCAGGAAGAAAAGGTGGAATTTCTCCTCCTGCAGTTTAAACTGGAGGGGAATTAAGACATGAAGGGGGCCCTGTGCACGCTGGGCACGTAATGCCTTTGGGCAGGGCAGGACAGATTTTGGGGACTATCGTCCAACAAGGCTTGTGTTTTTCCATAGTTGTGCCTAAGTCCTCCGTGAAGGTCAGTGAGGAGGGCACAGAGGCTGCCACCACTCCAGCTGCCATCATGACACGAGGTGCATGCAATCCACTCCTCCTTTTGGGACGGGCACCCTTCCATTCCTTCCTTAGCATGTGAAGACCAATAGGAATCTGTTCTCTGGCCAGTTCCCCTTTCCTTGAGGAAACAGTGATGCTGTGTCAGCCCTTTCCCCATTCCCTACGGCTTGCCTGTGACCCAAGTGACCTTATCCATAAGTGCGACGAGAGTCTTGAAACTAAGTGTTTTATGGCCGCCCCCCAAAAGAAATATGCCGAAGCAGACTTGTTCATGAGTTATTATCACTTGTTCCCATACAAATATTTTTTTGTTTAAACTCAAAGCAACATTCTAAGGGGAGAAATGTCTTTTTTTCATGTCTTGTTTAACAATACAATAACTTTGTTTTCAAAATCTCATTTTATTCCAGCTGGATGATATATGATCTCATTGTACAAAGCTGTATTATTGGAACATATAGCTCTGTGTTTCTGTAGAGAATGTGAGGCATAACCTTTGTCTATTTAGACTACACGCTGTTCTTTATCTTGAGGAAGAGTATCTAGAAATTATTTCAGTAAAGCTATTAACAGCTGATATGTTACAACATTTGTAGCTTTTGACAGGTATGTCATTTGCATTCTTCCATAATGAGACTACTAAACAATATTGTTAATTAGCAGTCAGTCCAACTCTGTGTGTTTGATAAAGAAATTGGGAAATGTAGAGTTTGTGTGTAAAATTGCGAATGTGTTTTTGGAAAAGAGTGTGTTTACTTTGGACAGGTGACCCTTACAAAATCTTGTGACGCGTAATTCCATCCAGTCACTTGCCTGAGACTCTCTGGATATTAGCAGTGCAAACGCTTCTGGCATAAGATCTTCAGCAGCTGGGTCCTGGAGATCTTCTCTGTCTGAAATGCCACATCTTGGACTTCTCCATTTCTATCACCTCGTGAGTCTGCTATTTTTGTTGTTGTTGCTGCTGCAACCCTTCAGGAAGGAGTTATCTTAATAGTTTCTTCCTTCCTCCCTTCTTTCTTTCTTTCTTTCTTTCTTTCTTTCTTTCTTTCTTCCTTCCTTCCTTCCTTCCTTCCTTCCTTTCTTCCTTCCTTCCTTCCTTCCTTTCCTTTCCTTTTTTCTCTCCCTCCCTTCCTCCTTCTCTCTCTCTCTTGTATATTAGTGTTTTGCCTATATTCTTATCTATGCATGACACATGCCTGGTACCTGTGAAGGCCAGAAAGAAGAAGCATCTGTAGGGACACATGCTCTCAATGACCCATCCATCCCTCCAGCCCCTTAGCTGAAAGTTCTATGGAAGGGAAGGCAAAGGGTTCCATCAATGAGGACAGGAGCTTGTTAATTTATATTGGGAAAGAGCAGATCCAGGAAATAAAGCTGACTATGCTATTTTTTTTAAAATGTGGTTAACTTAAGTGTGGGTGAAAGTTTGTTTATGAGATCACGAATTCTTTTTTTTTTTTTTTCCGAGACAGGGTTTCTCTGTGGCTTGGAGCCTGTCCTGGAATTAGCTCTTGTAGACCAGGCTGGCCTCGAACTCACAGAGATCCACCTGCCTCTGCCTCCCGAGTGCTGGGGTTAAAGGCATGCGCCACCACCGCCCAGCGAGATCACGAGCTCTATGCCAGTGGCTATATCACTGAAGAAAATGTTTCTTCCTCCCAGAAATATGGGTGGTGTAAGAGAGGGGGAGGGGAAAGAGGATGAAGATCAAGGGGAGGAGCAAAAGAAATAAAAGGAAAAGGAAGAATAGAAGAAGAGGAGGAGAAGAATGAAGAGAAGAAGGAAGGAGGAAGAAGAAGGAGAAAAAGAAGGAAGAAGGAAGGAGAAGAAAAAGGAAGAAGAGAAGGAAGAAGGAAGGAGGAGGAGGAGAAGAAGAAAGAAATACGATTATATACCTTTCAGCCCTTACTTGGTGAACACACTTTATAAAGATCCTACTTAATAGCAACAACTTTAGTAAAGACTCAATGTTCTCATCTAACTGAGAAGTTCGAGGAATGACCTTGGCTTTGGGAATGAAGCAGACCCAGGAGTTCATATAGCACCATTGCCATCCTGACTATCTTTCTTCTCTGTCACTGTTTCCTTTTGCATTAACTTCATCCCAGCCAGAACTCCCTCAAGAGGCCACAAGCAGTCTCAGGAGGAAATGGTAGAAATGGTCATAATTGCCAGTTGTGGTGACATGAACCTGTTATCCTGAGACTTGGGAGGGTGAAGCAAAGGACTTTCTGGGAATTAGAGGTCAGACCCTGTCTTAAAAAGAAGAAGGGAAAAAACAGAACAGAGCAAAGTCAAAACCATAACAACATATTTGTACTGAGGTATAAGGATACCAGGATGCCTGGAAGGATCTCTATGGAAACCGTGCCTCTCTTTCCCTTGGCAATGGCATCAGAAGCTTTTGAGAACTTCCTCGTCTGGCCCTGTGTAGGCCACACATGGATGGTCTAGTTTGATGCTCTGTAGTATAAAAGTGGCCAAGCCAAGGAATATGTTCACCTGGTACCACAAGGGAGGCTTTTAATTTGTAGGTAGGGTATAATGGCACAGCTCTAAATACCAACAATTGGGACAGAAAAAAAAATGGAGGATATGTAGCAGGCAGGCAGAAATGTTTGGTTTGGACCACTTACCTTTATTCTGCTTAGCGGGTATGGACTAGTATGTTTAATAATTCAGGGAATTTGACTAGAGAGCACTTTGTCAATTTTATTGTTATTATTTATTATTTGGAGGCAGAGTTCATGTAGCCTAGGCTGGCCTGAAACTCATGATGTCATCAAAAATGACCTTGAACTCCTGATCCTCTTGCCTTCACCTCCCAAATGCTAGAGTTACAGGATGTGTACCATTATAGCTGGCTCGGAGGAGAGCACTTTAAATATTGCTTCTTCTTCTTTTTTTTTTTTTATTTGCACTAGCTCGTATTTGTATCAAGATTGAAGGAAGCTACAAGGAGGACCAGGATACACTAGTCTCTGCTGGGAGGGTCATTACCTTCCAGTATGTGTATTATGGAGAGCAAGGGGCAGAGACAATAATCAAGCAGAGAAGTGGGAGGCTTTTTGTTGTTTGTCTTTTTCTAACTGTGTAGCCCTGGCTGTCCTGGAACTCTCTCTGTAGCCCAGGCAGGCCACTCACTCAGAGACCCGCCTGTCTCTGCCTCCCAAGTGCTAGGTTTAAAGGCCGGTACCGCCACTGCTGGGCTGTAAGTAGGATGCATGTAATGATAAAAATGTCACAAGGAAAACCAACCTGGATGTCAACCACCATCCATCTCCCTTGAGTCTTGGACAGTGTTGTCTGTAGTGAATTCCACAGCACTCCACCTACTTAAATCACACTCTGCTCCATCCTGTTCTTCCCTCCTCCATGTTTCTTCCACCTGTTTCCCGCATTCCACTGAATGGGTTGTCTTTACTTGCCTCTGTCTGTGCTGCTTTCCAGCCTTTTTCCACACAGCAGCCCTTCGGCTCAACTCTGAAGCCATATTTTGGCCAAAACCTGAGATGGCTTTCCTTGTAGGACAAAGAGCCAAGGCTACTTGAAGCCCCAAAGATTGTTCTGGTCTCTCGAATCTCCTGCTTTCCCTGCCCGCAGTTCCCTCTCTTACTCATGTTTCCCGTCACTCTGCCCCCTAGTTCTAATCACCAGGAAGATGATGTGCGCTCTTCAAAATAGGACCAGGAGGCTGATGAGGTAGCTCAATGGCTGAACACTTGCTGAACCTATGGGAAACCCTGGGTTCCATTCCTAGCACCACAAACACAAAACAAAAACCCAACCAGGACTGGGGAAGGTGGAGGTGGAAAAAGAGCCAGCAACAGGGGCTGGGAGGCTACTGGCCGGACTCAGGCCACAAAGCAGGCCAGGAAGCAGGAAGTCAGTTCTGAAAGGCACTGGGGTCAGGTACTTACCTGACCAGGAGGTCGGGTCACTAGCTACAGCACACTCAGCTGCTCCACCCAGCCCAGGAGCCACAGAAAGGCTCACAGTCATGTGCTTGCTCCTCGCTTAACCACAGACAACGGGAACAGGAGAAACCTGTGCGGTGAAAAGGGCCAGCCCTGGTTTCGAACAAAGGGCTTTTTAACAAAACCACGAACTGGGTGAATCACTGCCCTTTCAGCTTTTCCTCCCCTGTGTAAATTTAAGTCTCCTGTTTGTCCGGGCCAATCTCATCGTTGGTATCTATTTGTCCAAGCGAACTCAGATTCCATAAAATATCAAACTAATTTCTGTCAATAGCGAACATCCTTCAGGTCTCCACATTAGACATATGTATGTTGCCGGTGGCAGCAATGAGAGGCTGGTCAGCCGTGGGAAGGCTTGTGGTTGCTCAGGACACTCCCAGGTGATTTTTCTTTGTGGCTTCTCCATGATAAGATTTGGAGTTTTGCATGGAAAACTTTGTGGGAGCGGTTATTGTATAGAACAAAACTCTACAGTGATTAAATGTTTTAACTAAAGCGTTTGGATCATAGAGTCTGAGGAAGGGTGACAGACATTGACTGGCTAGATTAGGACAGGATTGTCACTCCTGAAAACATCCAGGCCACTAATTTAATTTATTAATCAATTTTTTTCCCAAATCCTCACTGACAGTGATATGGGTTGAGCAGATGGTATTTACTATATTGTCAATATGTGACATTAATTTAATCAGCAGTCAATGCTATATTTAAAGCTTGATGCGTGGTAAAGTGTATTTGCCCTGTATTAGTCGATACGGTAGACCTGGTGGAAGAAAGTGAAATTCTGAGTTTTACTATAGTAGAGATGGAAGAAAGATGACTAAGCTTCCTTATTTGGAGTCCAGGAAGTGGTTGAGGATTGAGATCCAAAAAGTTAACTTTGTTTGATGTTGCCAGTGGTGACCTGCCTTGATGTGGCTTCCTCCGATGCAACTCAAACCAACAATTGGGACATCTGCAAGTGGTGGGAGAGTTTGAGGAACATTATTAGTCAGAACTTGTCACCTGAGATTTCAGCCTATGAGGTCACCATTCCCAGGGCGAGCGACTGGCCTTCCACTGGCTGCTTTTATTGGATCTGGAGAACATGAAGAGTCTTTGCAGACCATGAATGACTTGCAGCAGCCTTCTTAGGCTCCTTTCTGAGCTGTGAAATCTCTTTGCTTGGCGCCTGTTTCTTCACCTCACCCAGACAACAATTCTTTCTCCTTGAGTGAATCCTGGAAAAGTCAGTCTCATCTGAGGTTCTAACTCCTGGTGTCAATGGGGCTCAGAGAGTCTATTTGGAAACTGCATGGTATTTCATAAGCCTTAGAAACTAGGAGCTTATCATTTCTAAGCTGGGACCCACGACTGTATACAAAATGAATATTTGCTGGTAGGGATTGTTTCTGTCTAAAGGCGATTGTTTTCTTTTTCTTTTTTTTTTAAATTTTTGAACATATTTACTGTCATTTTTTTTCTTTTCCTTTTTTCCTCTGATTTTTTTATTACTTTATAAATAATAGGAATCAAAATTTCCACTTCCTCCCCTCCTTCTATTTCCCTCCCGCTCCCCCACTCACCCTCCCCTCTCCCCCTCCAGTCCTAAGAGAGGGCAGGGTACCCGGCCCTGTGGGAAGTCCAAGGCCCTCCCCCCTCCATCCAGGCTTAGGAAGGTGTGTATCCAAATAGACTAGGATACCAAAAAGCCAGTACATGCAGTAGAGGCAAATCCCAGTGCCATTATCGTTGGCTTCTCAGTCTGCCTCAATTGTGAGCCACATTCAGAGGGTCCAGTTTGATCCCATGCTCGTTCAGTCCCAGTTCAGCTGGATTTGGTGAGCTCCCATTAGATCAGGCACACTGTCTCAGTGGGTGGACCAACCCCTTGTGGTCCTGACTTCCTTGGTCATCTTCTCCCTCCTTCTGTTCTTCAACTGGACTTTGGGAGCTCAAGGCAATTGTTTAAGAGAACTTTCCTGACTGTTTCTGCTTGCCTAAACAATTCTTTTAAAAGGGCAAAAGAGGAAAGAGGAAAACAGTGTTTTAGTGCTTTCATTAACTCCCAGTTCACGAAGTGGGAAGGCTGACATGGAGTGCAGAGGATTGGTTTCTCTGAGGCCTCTCTCCTTGGCAGTCAGGTACCCCCACTTTTAAGTAGTCATCCCTTCTATCCACATGCACCCCTGTTCTCCTCTGTGTCCACATTTTCTCTTTATATGGACTCCAGTATGGTTAGGTCAGAGCCCACTCCACCACCTCATCGCAATAGACTCAATGGTTTAAAGGTCAGGTCTTCTAACACAGTCATATTCTGTGGAGTTGGCGCTCAGGACTTTAGCTATGAATTCAGGGAAAACATGATATTATATCCCTCTCCTAACATCACATAATGCTGTGGCTGTAAACCTAGGAACCACACCCCGAGACCTGCTGTTCTCCATTTGGCTGACTAGATGGGAAAATGTCTTCTGAGCGTGCATGTCTCAGTCTTGCAGTCTGAATCTTGATTCTTCTTAGCTGTTCACACTTTCTCCAAAGCTATTTCTTACTTCTCTGCTGTATCGATTATTGTTTCCAGGTCATTTTCCAACCTGCCCTCTACTATTCTGTCCTTAGTGACTCAGGATGTGTCACAAACCATCCTGTGACTGAGGGGGTCTTCCACTAGGTCACACTTAGTAGAGTCACATTGAACCTAGTGACTTTGGCCAGTATACTCTGATGATTATGGCTTTTCTGTTTCCTGACAATAATTACTCTGTAGTCCCAAATTCACTGGGACTGTGAAGTTGGAGTTTAGATTTTTCCCCATTCTCTGCTTCTCAGGGTCTCATTATTAAGCTGAGATGCATCTGCCTTTGGTGTCTGGGTCTCCGCGTCCTTTCTTCCACTTCCTGCCATCCCAGCTTTGCTTGAGTCTCATTAATTCTCCCATGAGTACTGTTAGAACTTTGTGGCCAGAATCTTTTCTTTCAGGTTATTTACTGTTGCTAGAATAATCTTTCTCAAGCAAAATTCCGATGAAAACCATCAAGTGTTTTCAACAGATCAGGGGACCAAACAAATAACCAGGGTCCTATTCCAAAAGAGCTGAATAGGAACCTGTCTGCTTGTCCCTTCCAGCTTGCCCCAGCGTCTCCCCAAATATTCACAGACATCTTTCATTTGATACCAGGAACCCTTATTATTCTTTCAGGCATATTAATAAATATGAATGCTGTTAAAGCCTTCAGCATGTGGGTAAGGGTCTTCCTGTGTTGTATAGTTGGTCTTTCCTCCTAAATTCCATTGTGGACTTTTATGGTTTTGTTAAGAACATTATCTGTCTATTATCATGTTCTGTAATGAACTGGGAATATGGTGGCTATCCTACAATGTCCATACAGAGAAAAAAAGTGAACATTGGAGATCGTAGGCTATAGAAACTTTTGAATCGTGCTGGGTCAACATGATGATTCTGGTCCGGGCTGTGTTCACAGCTATGGCTGCTATAGTTAACTGCCCCTCTGCATCCTAGATATTTCCCTCTGGGGTGCTTGTCTGTGTGTTTTCAAGGGGGAATGAAGGGGTCTCCTTTAACGGGGAGCAGAATTCACACCCCAGGTGTTTTGGTGTGGGTTTGAGGAGTTGGGTTGTTTTCAGGACTGGACCATCACAATGGGAGCTTATGTTTCATTGTCAATATGCTCCCCCAAGAAGCAGAAGGTAGTTCTAATGGACTTACTGCAGTTCCATTCCACCTGTGAATAACTGTAACCAAAGATCTTGACTTCAGTTAACCTCTGGGCCCAGGGACTCTGGCTTATTACAGACAAGTGTTTGTGCTTTGACAATACCTTCCCCAAAGGAACATGAGACCATTTCAATACATGTTGTTAATGAACTGCAACTATTACCGGAAGCCTTCTGAAGGGAGTGATGTCCTGAGAGAAGGAAGGAGCCATGTTTCTTCTGTGGTAAAGTTCATTTAGGCTCTGACCTTTGACCATGGCTGATGATGGCTTCACTACGTAGTCAAGAAGAAATCAGCTTGGGAGCCTCGAAAGGCTCCAGATTGGTCTGACTTACCCAAACATTTATCACTCATCTGATAAGTTCTTTCAATACACAGTAGAAATACATTTTCATATATTCCCATTGGCTAGAATGCAACATACCCCTTAGGCATTCATTAAGTGCTAAACTGAATTTTTTCCCTTTCATTAATTATGATATGCTAGGTAGTATATCTGATCAATGTAATAAAAATAGTACAGAGTGTATACCTAATTTTCTGCCCCACCAGCCAGCTCCCCAAAAACCACACAGAGACAACTTATTAATTATAAATGCTTGGTCAATAGCTTAGGCTTATTACTAACTAGTTCTTACAACTTAAATTAACCCATATTTTTATTTACGATCTACCACGCGGCTTGGTTTCTTTCTTTCTTTCTTTCTTTCTTTCTTTCTTTCTTTCTTTCTTTCTTTCTTTCACTTTTTTAGGTTGTATTTTATGATCATGTGATCCTCATATAACCATCATTCAGCATTTTTCCACAAGCCTTTGTAATTAAGAAACTTAGGATGAGGCTTATTCCTCCTACCTTCACATTCTATATCAGAGCTTCTTAGTCTTTTTTGATTCATAGCACCCCTTTGCTAGAGAAAAAGCTATGTGACCCCAGGTATACAGCTATGTAAAACAGGTGCAATAATATAGATCTGTAATTCCATCCAAATGGACTGCTGCAGAAAAAGCCTAAGTCCAAGGCCAGCTTAGACAATATAAGGAGATTCTGTACTAAAAACAGGAAAAGAACAGAACATATCAGCAATCCACTTGTGAGTTTGCCAAATAGTGCTCACATAGACACTGTATTCTAGATAGACACCATATTCTAGTTAGATACTGTATTCTAGATAGTGCATTTCTACTAAGGGAACCTAGACTTCACTGTACACTTATAGCATCAGGAAAAAGCATTATTAAGTTTTCTATTGACTTTTGTTAGACTGTTCACAAAACTGTTAATTGCTTTTTTGTGTTTTCTAGGCATCGTGAGCCCACACTCTATCTTTGCAGTTGAGTTCTGGGAGCAGACATAGTTCTCAACTCATCTTGGCTGAGCCTTTTCTATTTTATGTGACCCAATGATCCAGGTGCTCCAGACCTTGTTAGAGCTCGAATTTTGCCATCTCCTCTGCATGTTTTTTTATGGCCAGCTTCATTCTTTTCAGCTATCTTGACAACCTTTACTCCATACTTCTCAAGCACAACATCACTCAATTGGATGGATGGATGGCCAGACATTGGTGACACTTGCCTTCTGGTGGACACAGACTCCTCACGCAGAGCCCTCTCAAGCCAGCACTTGCCAACCAGGCCACGTGTTTTTATGCCCCTTTGGACAGCCTGTGTGATGGATAATCTCCATCAATCCGATGATCTCGGGAATCACCTCGGATGCGGGTCTTTGGACATACCTTGTCTTGATTGTGTTAACTGACATGGCGAGTGGCAACATTCCCTGGCTGGAGAGAGGACACAGAAGGACAGCATGCCTTCATTGCTCACTCTGCTTCCTGAGTTTAAATGGGATGTCACCTGCCAGGCGGCCTTCTGCTCTAGCCACGCTGCCCTCCTTGATTGCAGCCCTGTCTTCCCCTCACGATGGACTGTATCCCTCTGGAACTGACAACCAAAATCACCCCTTTTCCCTTAGAGTATTTTCCCCCCTTCACTCTAAGAGTAAAGAAACTACTATGTTTCCTTTTTTGGAATACCTTAGTTTTTTTTTTTTCATTTTCATTTTCAAACTTTTGATCAGCTTAGTGGTTCTAGCAGGAAATGGTTTAATCTTCTCCTCAGCCTTCTCAAGCCACAGATGGTATAGTGTTTGAAGACTGCCTTTATTGTTCTACGTGGGGATGGCGGTGTGGGTATCTGTCTTGTGGCTAGACAGTCAAGGTTCTCCCAAGCCTCAGAAAGTGTCCTGGATGAGCCTGCATCCTGAATAATTATCCAGAACAGCAGCAGTGCTGGTGTGGAGTCATCCTGTGATAGACTGTCCACGCAAGCTTTGGTTGACTTCGCAGAAGGGTGCATTGTGTTATTAGCGGCATGCTAGTGGGAGGTTTCCCAGCTGCTGACTTTGCCTAGAATGAGTCCATCCACAGTCACTCCGCCTCGTTATAGGAGAGGGCTCTTTACTAGTCCTGGCTACATTTCTGAGAGCAGAGCACTGCAGGTGAGTGAGCAAGTGACACTGTGGGCATAATGAAACTGACTCCCCAGACTCCAGCTGAAAATTAGTTTTATGAGTTTCTGGCTACGTACATACCCTATAAACATCTAGGGCTTTCTTTCCTTTCATTTATGGGTGTTGGATAATAACGCCTTTCCTCCCAGGATTTCATAAGGATATCTGGAGAAAAAAGAGATAGTGTAGGTGAAGAGTTTTGAACTCGCTGGATGGGAAAATTACTACAAAAGCATTACAATAATAATTAGTGGTGGCAGCCTGCTGTGTGGGGGAACAAAGCCCTGTGTATACAGTGCTTCCTACTCCAAAGAAAAGAACCAATTAAAGCAAACACGTTGTTCGGGTCTTAACTACTTTATATGGCTACAATTGGTACCCTAAACTCTGAATGTGTCTTCCCACTCTGACCTCAGGAGACCCTGCTGGGAGTCAGCCCCTGACTCATCACAGGTGCCCAAGTCTAAGCTGGTGAATGAGAAAAATAAGGAAACATGCACCAATCTTAAAAGAGACACAAGTGCTTCGTATTACTGTTTAAGATGGCAAACTCTCTGGATGTAGGAAGCAGCCCTTTGAGAAGCTTAGCTCATTTTTCCTGTTTTCTTGCATGGCCTTAACAGATTTTTATATATGCACAAGGACTTAAAATATCTCTGAGCAGACACAGCATGGCTTGACCCAAGCATGTGTTCCATTGGCACGCAAAGTCTTGTCTCCATGCCGCCTGCCTGCCTCACCTAGCATTTGTCTATGTCCTGTGGCTGTTGTGCGGTTGGCATCCACCCCCACGCTAGTGTGCCAGAAGAGAGAATGAACAATGGGATACCCTGGCACTGGCGGGTGTTTTAATAACTGTGGAAAATAAGGAATTTGCAGATGCATGATTCAAGTTCCCACTTCAAAGGACCCCAAGAAAACTCGTCCTGAGACTAGAAGCAGCGCTGCTGAACACAATGCCACCTTTTGCATGGCTGCCCAGCAGCGCTATAAATCTGCATGTGCCAGGCAGGCTTGGGAAAGTTAGGTGACTGGGAGACAGATGCCCCGCTTTCATCTGGAATTTGTGCACGCCACTCCATGGGCAACTTCTGCCTGGGAAATAGGAGCTATGGGACAGGAAGCAAATTTGCTTTTCATGGGCAGTCAAGACTCAAGACAGCCTGGCTTGCTTGACCAGGGAGTCAATTCTACATGGCTCTATCCTTCCGGGCCTGAACGGTTTCATGTTGGTCAAAGATGCTCTCTCTTTCCAGGCTTGAGGCATCACCAAGAAAGTCTCCCATGTCTCCTACTTTCTCGGCTACTTATCACTAGCTTCCCAGTGTTTATTTATTTTTAGTGGATCTAGGTTCCCAGCCATGCTTCTCTTGTGGACCTGTGTTACTATATATCAGATGTATCCTTCCTTTCCTTAATGCTTAGTCTCTCTCATCCACTGTTTGCCCCCTACTGCATCTCCTCAGCTGTGGAGATAGCTCAGTGGCTAAAATGCTTGCAGCCCAAGTGTCAGGACCTGAGCTTGAATCCTCCAGCGCTGATGTAAATAAACTGGGATGGGGCTGTGTACATCTGTCACCCTAGATCTGAGTGTGAGGCAGTTATCGGTAACTCTACGGCTGAGTGTGAGGCAGTTATCGGTAACCCTATGGCTGAGTGTGAGGCAGTCACACTGTTTCTGGGCGCCCAATGGCCAACCAGTCTAATGAAAATGGTTCAGTGAGAGATCCTGGCTCTAAAAGATAAGCTCATTCATAGAGTAAGACATGTGATGTTGATCCCTGGGCTCCACACATCCATGCAAGGACACCCCTACCTGCCCCTCCTGCATCTCATTTGTCCTTGATAGGTAGACATTTTTGACTCTGTTTTGCTTATAAAAGAATGAACTCCATAGTCCTGGCTTGTTCAAGGTAATACAAATAAAGAACTACACATTTTAACCCAGATCTAAAGGCTGAACTCACCACGTGTTTCCCCTCCTCTATCTTTCCTTACGACTCAAATGTGTATTCTTATTTGTTCAGATTACAGCAACAATACCATTTCACAAATAGCGTTTGTATTTTAGGATTTTCTCAGTGCCTGAAGAGAAAGACCTGATTGTGAAAGTCGCCTTTTCCCACACTGTGGCAAGCGTTGAAGGGCAGGCGGAGCCCTTTGATTGTCTACCAAAAATACCACCCAGATGAGGAGGCCTGTGGTTTGCTAGCTTGATTCATACAGTTCACGATAGCGTTTCATAGCTGTTACTACCAGACACAATCAGTTCTGCCTAATAATTAGCGTCTCTATTATTTTTCCATTTTTTGAGAGAGGGTCTTGCTATGTAGTACAGGCTGGGCCTGAACTAGCAATACTCCAGCCTCTACCAGCTGCGAGGTTGAAATTACAGGTGTGTGGTGCCATACCTAGCAGGGATAGCAAACCAATCTTTCCCCATTTCTCTTTCTGAAAAACTAAGACCTTCAAGTCTTGGCTATGTGTTTTCGTGGTTTTTCTTCCTCCCTCCTTCCCTCTTCTTCCCTCCTTCCCTCTCCTTCCTTCCTTCCTTCCTTCCTTCCTTCCTTCCTTCCTTCCTTCCTTCCTTCCTTCCTTCTTTCTTTATTTCTTTCTTCTTTATAATTTTTGAGATCAGGGCTGAAGTAGCCCCAACTGGCCTTTAACTTGTGATGCAACAGATGCTACTCCTGAACTTTTGATCTTGTTTTTACATCTGGGGTGTTGAAATGTTGATATTACTGGTCTGCGCCCACATGTCCAACTCAATTGCTTTTTCTAGTCACATTCTTTATTTTTGAGACAGGGTCTTGATACATAGTCCAAGTTGGCATTGAACCTAATCTGTATGCTGAATTGGCCTAGACCCTAAAGGAGTCCTCTTGTCTCAGCCTGCCAGAGGCCGAGAATGCAGGCAAGGAGCGCTGCACACAGCCAGACACTTCTTCAATAATGTGTCTCTTTGAGGACAGCACTATTGTGAACTCACAACGATGAGAGGAACCACCATATCCTGTGGTATGCTAGTGTGGTCTTCTCCTCCTTGTTGTAAAGCATTCAAGAAATGGATCATAGTTTTACTTTTGAGAAAAACTAAATGCAGAAACAAACTACTTAAGTGATCTCCCCGTCTCCCCATCCAAAGCCAGAATATGGAAATGAATGTGGACTGGCCATTGCAATAGAAGCAAAAGTAGGAGTTTAGTTATGGTGGGTGGACCATAATTCATCACAGTCTTACATGCTCTGTAGTTACGAGCTGGGCAGTTATGCATGGCTGACTGTAGTAGAGATTGATGATTGTGCAGTTAAGGATCAAAGGAAATATATCTTCCCGGGTCTCTACCCATTCATACTGTTTTTAGAAAAGATAAAAAAAAATTCTGATTTTTCTTCTTGTTTTCTTCTTTGTCGTGATAAGTGTAAGCCAAGAAAGCTCTGGAGTGTGACTTTTGGTGTCACACAACTTGTCAGGGCTACTGCTGTGTCTCTTGGAGCTCAAGGTAGACCGAAGTGGGTGAACGAAGCTAATAATCATGTCGTGTACTTATTAAAGATGATTTTCCACCTTCCTTCCCATATTTTGAAAGTTGTAAGGAAGTATAATTGTCTTTGAACTTCCGCTTTGACAAAAACATTGTTCTTCTGTATTTTTTTTTTATGACTCCTGGCAAGGCTTCCAGTGAATCCTATGAGTTATTCCCATTTTTTTCCCGAGGTAGTGATAATTGAACCCAGGTATTCTTTTATGTGAGGCAAATATATATCAGCAAGTTATCACATCCCTACTCCACCCAGCTGTATGAAGTTTTAACATTTATTTTTGTATTTAAGGTCAGATTAGATTGTAGTGCAGTCCAAGAATGAAGTCTGTATGCCCAAATTCTCCAAAGCACGATGAGATGGACTTTAGGACGTGTCTTTTATTTTAATAAACTTCCCCTGTGTGTTTTAGAAAAGCATGTTTTCCCGAATGGTTTGATTTAGAGTTTTACATCTGTCCATTCATGAACCTCAGTGATTTGATTTTGTTGTTAAGATTTATGTTTTAAAAATAGTATTTGCTCATTTAGCTCATCAATAAGCAAGATGTCGCAATCCTCCCTTCCCCAGCTTGGAACTCACAATGGAGCTACAGCTGGCCTCAACTGCGTAATCTCCCAGCCTCAGCATCCCACATGTAGGGGTGACGAATGTGTTCCCCGGCCTCAGCCTTGAAAGCTTCTACTGTGATGACAGATAATTTGCCAGCTCATTTGATTTTGCTCATACATTTTCAGATTTATACTTTATCCTTGTAAACAAATTCAAAATTATTATAACATACTGACTAATGTATATAAATCCATGATATAGTAGACTCCATCTTTACTTTCAATAATGAACTCCTCCTTCTCCTTCTATTCTTTTTTTGTCTGTTCTTGACACAGGGTCTCTCCATATAGCCCAGTCCGACCTCCGATGGGAGAGCTTCCTGCCTGGCTGTAGAGTGGAGTGTTGGGATTAGAGAGAAGTGCTTTAACCAGCTGCTTTCTTTAAAGTCTATTTTATCTCACGCTAATTTTATGGCCCTGTGTTTTTCGGGTTGGGTAGCATTGTCTACATAGTTCTCACTTTTAGTCTTTTTATATCTCTGTCTTGTGCAGATGGAACTCTTGTGGAGAATGTCTTTATAACAAAGGAGCCAAAGATCAGATAATCTTTGCTTTTCAATGGGTAAGTTCAGTATTCTTTCTTTTTTTAAAAAAATATATATTCTCTGTGATTTGGAGACATATTTTATCTTTTTTCTTACCCTTCTGCTTTTACATATAATTAATTTTGTTTTTTATACCCTACCTTTATTCTTTTGGTAATAACACTTGAAAATTTCTATATTTTAAAAGATAATGATTTTTATGTTTTGAACGTTAATTTTCAAATGTTATGTATGTGTATGGGTTTGTGCATTGCCCATAGAGGCCAGAGGTGTCAGAGCCCCTGGAGGTGGAGTTACAGACAGCTATGAGCACTTTGTTATGGTGCTGGGAACAGAACTCAAGTCCTCTACTAGAGAAGATCATGCTCTTAAGTGCTGAGTCATCTCTCCAGGCTCCCTCCATATTTATATTTTAATATGCCACTGTGATTGTGATGGCAAAATGCATTGACAAATCTAACATCATTATCATCATCATCAACAACAACAATACAAATTGAGGTCCTGATTGTTTCTTTAGCAAAAACTTTAATTGGTGTGTGATAGAGCTAGATCAAACTGTATCTATTGTAAGTATATGAGTTTCAACTAATTGAACAGCTCATATAAAGGCCCTTTAGGTCAAGAAAGCAAACACGGCCGGCACCCAGCATTCTCTGCTACTGCAGTTATACCTTCCTTCCCCAAAGTCGTTCTTACTCCAGCTTAGAGGATGGCGCTAGGGTCTCTGGCATCAGACGGAACACTCATGAACCCAGTCCACACTGCTTCAACACTAGTTTTACCTTTATTTTCATTGCTTTATAACACTCCATCACGCGACTATACAACTGTAGTTAAGTATTACAGTGTTGATAAGCTACATATGCCTTGTATATATTTTCATTTTTATTTTCTGACAGGCTCTCACTGTGTAGCCCAGGCTAGCTTTGAACTCAGTATATAGCACAGGCTGCCTCTGAATTCATGGCAATCCCCTTGCTTCAGCCTTCTGAGTGCTGGGATTTCATGTCTGTGTCACTACGCTTGACTTTGTGACTTCAGTATGTTCTATACTTTTACAATAGGAGTTTTAGTTCAGTAGATTTATTTCTAGGAATTTGACTGTTTGGGATACAAATATAAACAAAATCATTTTGAATTTTTATTTCTGGTTGGTAGAAATCAAATCAGTTTTTATATTGATCTACTCATCAATCCTTAGAATATGACTTTGTACCTAACCTTGCTCAATCTTATTAATTTTAATAATTTGCATTATTTTGAACCCTTCCTATGCCCTTCTTTCTTTCCTCTCGCCTTCTTACTGCCCAGGACACGTAGCAGTGTTAATAGAAGCAGTCACTGTGGCTAGCTTTGTCTTGCTCCAAATTCCAGGGGCATCTTGATTTCTAACACTGCTAGAACACAATCATTTATTAGTAATAACTGATGGATACTGGGCAGAAATTCTAAGCTTTTAAGTGGTTAGAATCTTGTACTGTGATGTGTTTGTTAAATTATGAAAACGTAATCTCCCCCATAAGCTGGCTTGAGGACCTGGTTCCTCTCCTTTCTTTTGCGACACCATCTCACCATTCTGCCCAGTCTGAGTTTGAACTTGCAGGTTGATCTGCATACTCAGTCTCTTGATCATCTGGGATGACACATGAGCACCACTGCCTGTCTTTTTGTTTGTTTTATTTCTTGTTCGCAATTTTTCCCCTCTAAGCTTGGATTAGCTCCTGGATGTCCAGTGTTAAGAGAACGTGCAGTTTGTAAGCAAGACTACAGCCATCTCTCCCATCTGTGACTTCACTATCACTGGCTTCTTACTAGCATCGAAGCAGCAGCCCCAGCAATGTCACAACCCTTAGAAACTGAAATGATGATGCAGGGGTTGGAGAGATGGGTCAGCGGTTAAGAGCACCTGCTGCTGCTCTTCTAGAGGACCTGTGTTCGATTCCTAGCACCCACATGGCAACTAACGACTGTCTGTAACTCCAGTTCCCAGGGATTTGGTACCTTGTTCTTACTGTCTTAGACACCAGGCAAGCATTTGGTGCACATACATACATGCAGGCAAAGCAATCATATACATAAAATAAAACAAATTATTGAAAAATCATAGATAATAAATAAGTCAGGGCTAAGTGTGGAGACTTGTGTGGGGCTGTGGGTGAGGGAGTTTTTTTTCTCTTCAAGACAGTTTCTCTGTGTAGCCCTGGCTATCCTAGAACTGACACTGTAGACCAGGCTGGCCTTGACCTCAGAGATCTGCCTGCCTCTGCCTCCTAAGTGCTGGAATTCAAGGTATGAGCCACCACTGCCTATCAAGATTTTTAAAGATTATGGAAATTTTCATAATCAGAGATCAGCATCACCACTGTACATCTTATCTTCTTCCTGTTGCTTCATCTACTGATATTCTTTGATTCCCTACTTATTTTCTGTGTTTCACACCCGACCAGTTATTCCTGCTCTGAAGAATCCCATGTCATAGCTTAGTCAAGGGTTGCTCAGTGAGGTTATGAAATCAGTAAAACTTTCCATCGCTGACCAAGAAACATGTTTTTAGAACTTGCTTTGGGAACGAAAGGTTGAAGTTGTGGATGGAAAGGGGCCATGGGAAAAAATTTCTTTCCAGATACTCTTTCTGGAGCTGAGGTATTCAGAGACTGAAGCTCATCCACTTAGCTTCTATGTCTTATCAAATTCATTTTTCACACTCAAGACCCCGCCATGCAAACGCTGTCCTCTGTTGGTGAGCTGTAGTGCAAAATCTCCACATCAGCATCCAAACTTCCTACTTGTGGCCGAATGCATCCTCAAGAGATGTGGTTGGCCTTTACC
>PVIU01016894.1:0-43541 GCA_004026605.1 Ondatra zibethicus
GGTGGGCATCACCCTAACCAAATGGTCAGAGTTTATGCTGCTAATAAACTTGTGTATAGTAGAACCTAGTTCAGAGAGGATTCAGCATCACCCTGTACTGTTGTCCCGCCTTGAAGTCTAAGACTTTAATATGATCTTGAGGAATCCTGACAAACCCGAATAGAAAGATATTCTACAAAGTAACTGGCCTGTATTTTCAACAACGTTAATGCCATGAACTACAATGACTGGAGGATATTCAGAATGAAAGGAGACATGACAGCTGAGTGCAGTGATTAGTACTGGATTTTCTTTTGCTGTAAAGGACATTATTAGGTAATTGGTAAATCTCAATAAGGTCTGGAGATTAGATTATTCTATTGTATCAATGCTAATTTTCTGATTTAGATAATTGTGCTGTGATTATGCATGAAAATGCCTTGTTTTCAGGAAATGCATGCTGATATATTGAGGCAATATCTGCAATTTGCTAAAAAGTGATTTTAGCAAAAAAAGAGAAAAATAGGAAGCAAATTTAGTAAAATGTAAACATTTGAGGAATCTGGGTAATGGACTATCCTACCATGGACTTCTAAATATATTCTTTCAACCTTTCTAGATGTTTACAGCTAAAGTAAAAACATTTTATTTTTTTTAGTACAAAGTTATGATGAGCTAGCCATAAAAAAATAGTTTTGATGGGCCAGTGGTAAAGAAATGTGCCTTTTTTTCACCCAAGGCTTTTCCCTTAATATTTGATCTGTTGCCATTTGCTTTGCTTTGTGTTCAGATACTGTAACCAGGTCATGGCCCATGGATCTGTCTGCACTGGGTCTTAAGTTGTGGACGCTCTGTCTCCAAGTTCAAAACCAAAGTGCGGGAGAGAGAATAACAAGTTAGGCGCGGAACTACTTTTGTGCGCCACCTAAGAATAAGAATAATCTCTGGTTAATTTAAGTAGTTTTGTCACTGAGAAACTGAGGGTTCTGTGAATGTGTGAAAGTAATTTTATTAACAATTTGAAGCTGTGTTATATTAGTATTATGCAGTGATACAGTGTTAAGTGAGTTAAATGTATGCTGGTGCAGAATCCTGTTCCACTAATAGCACTGTGTTTTCCTTTGGCTTGGGTAGTAACCTGTAGATCCACATGCAAGCTGGAGGTTCTGGGGAACTTAGTGGGTGTCCTGAAGCACAATGTGATTGTTACAAAAATAAAAGGGAGAGAGAGAGAGAGAGAGAGAGAGAGAGAGAGAGAAAACAAAGCATCAAGGTTGGTGGTTTAGGACTCTTGATTTTGAGAATGAGACAGAACTCTTTATTTAGGGAGCTGACTGTGACTTCATTCCCCACACAGAACATGCTGGCAAGTGTTCCTGTTTGGGTGGGCGTACACCCTGCACCAACACATGTTTTCAGCCTCTTAGTAGGAAGAGGGGTTTTCCCTGGCTGCCTCACTTCAGAAATGACATAGTCGGCTCACAGATTGCTCGAGCTTTTTCCCAAACTTGTTTTCTGTCGCTTGCCAGTAGAACACTAACTGTGGGGTCTGGGAGAGTGGAGAGGCAAACGTGTTCTATTGGGTGATCAAACCCACATGCTTTTCTATATTTGAAATACAAAACACTGTAGCCTCTTCAGCCTTCTGAAGCTTCCCTCTTTATTGATTAGACTTATTTTTATTCTGTATTGAAAGAGACTTATGGTTGTCTTGACAACAGATGCCCATCACATGCACTGGTCCAAAGATGTGCATAATGAGGTGGTTGAGAGAGCAGAGAGGATTGCATCCTGTTCCACTAAATTTGGGTTGATCCTGAGCAATGTGTCCTGAAATAATCAGCCTGGCTGATTTGCTTTTTGCTCCTAAAAGTTAATTGGCCCCCAGCAGGGGCAAGGCAGTGAAGAACAAGATTGTTATAGGCAATGCTCTGCTACTTGCTTCTATTTTTAGCTAAAAACATGCCTTTACTTTCAGGCCATAGTGTACGAAGGCCAAGACAAGAACCCTGAAATGTGCCGAGTGTTGCTCACGCACGAGATCATGTGCAGGTAAGGAATTACTTGCTCTCTCTCTCTCTCTCTCTCTCTCTCTCTCTCTCTCTCTCTCCAAAGTAAATATGACTTTGGATCTCACACCTAGGCAAAATCAGTTCCATTGGTTGGCTACATATTTATTTTGCTTTTAGTAAATAATCCAGAAGAAAGAATTCTTAGACACATTTGGTAGTGTCAGGGATCACGGCGGTTCTCAATTATTTATTACGTTTCATCTTGGAAGACATCGGCTTGCATTTTGATACCTCACAGATAATGGCCACAGAGCAGTGCCCTCCCTCACCCTTCACAGTGGAGTCAAATCCAGTACAGCCTGCTCAGTGGTGACATTTGCACTCAGCTTCATGCTTAGTAAAATGAGAGTTCTCTTGAAGTAAACAGAGGCTTCTGTTTGGGTCAACTTGAAAGTTATAGTTCCTCCTTTTGAGTTCTTCTAGTTAATATAACCCCATACCCAAGCCTCATTTCTCCTTAAACTGATCTCTTTCTTTTTTCTTTTCTCCTTGCATTTGGTCTTTGAGTTATCCTATTCATATCTGAACATGAAGCTAATATTTCTTGGGGGTAGTAAGCTTTGAGATTGGGGCAGGATAGTGAAAAGGAGTGTCCCTATGCTCCTCACATAGGAGTCTTCGCACTTTTAGCTGTAATCATATTGAAGTGGCATCTGAGACCACCTTCACCTCCATGGCCTCAGCCAGGCCTGCACAGGAGAGGGGTAAGAGCAGGGGACAGCCTTTTAACTTATGCTCCTATTCCTTGTAAAAGACAACCCAGTATTTTGCTCCCTATAGCTCTCAAGTAAGTGGATAAAGCAGGAAGATGCCACTCTGCCTCAGAGGAAGGCTCCTAATTTCTTTGTTAGGAGCAGGGCTCCCTGGCACAATGTGTGCTGGGCTGCTGAATGTCGGTGACCAATCCATGTGAGTCTTCAGCTGCTATTTCAGCATGGGTAGCCCTCTTCTGCTGTGACTCATGGGCTCTCCTGGAAGACAACCTCAAAACGCTACAGGTGGAAATAGAATCAAAAGGGCTTCATGTGCTTCCTGAATGAAATCCCAAATACTAACATTTGGGTCTCTAAAAATTCCATGTTTCCTTTTGTATTTTTTTAAATATAGTTCTGATTTATAGCTTAAAGATATAGAAGAGTTTCACACATTTTACTTCAGTGATTTGTAAAACTTGTTAATTATTCTTAAAGCTAGGTTGCTTTTCCCCAGATCTAAGACAGTAGCAGAACACTCCCAAATGATGTGGGATTCCTTACATTAGTGGGGAAAGTTAGTTTTACCCTGTGTGTATGAGCTGGATATCATCTAGCTGAGTGGTACCTTTCAGAATTAAAGGAGAAAAATCCATTTTGAAAAGCAGTAAAACATGACCTTGTCTGTATTACTACTTCCCCAACCGTTTCTCTCCGACTTTAGCCTTCTACAATTAGCATACCATTAGAGGGAACCCTCCAAGTAGAGCTGCTCATGATTGTAGCAAAACAGGAAACAGGAAGATGGATTTCAACCAACAGGCCAAGCACTATCTATACATCGTCTATTTGCATTTTGTTTCTGCATATGTTTGGATTATGCTGGAGAGAATTCTATTCTTGAACTACTTAGAGATATATTATGCCTTTCACGCACAGGCCTCCCCTCTATTAATGCAGTTTATATTTTCCTTGTTTTTAAAATTCATTGGTCCAAAGTGCTTTATGATGCTGGTTGGTGTGCTTTACTGCTGACAGTGCCTCTATTTTTCAGAAACATAAAAATAGCAAAAATAAAATTCTCAAGCCACTGAAGGCAAATGATGCTGTTTGTACCGCCTGGCTAAGAGGGAAAAGCCATATTCCAAATGTCATCTTGCTAATGTTACAGATTACGGCTTTCCTGGCTGCCTATAGATGTGGAAGGGGTACTGTTTGTTTACCAGGCTGCCATGACCCCATTACGCAAACCTGTCATCTATTGTGTGGCTAACAGTCTTTTAAATTGCAAATCTGATGCTCTTTAGGGGGCTTCAGGAAGAAAATTCTCACTTTCCATACCATCCTATTTCTCTTGATTTCTTGCCTGTTGTAAGTGGAAGTTGGGTTGTGCTGAATTTGCACCAGGGGTGCAAATGCAGCCTCAATTATAAGCATAAAATTAGAATCTGTTCACCATTAATCAGGCTGGCTAATTGCTATGCACCACCATTAGCCATATGGTGTGAAAGACAGCTTGCTCTCCCCAAGATGAAATTTCTTCATTGCAGACATGAAATAGTGAAGGCCCTGGATTTTAAAATAGCTTGTTTTAGATATTTAATTTCTAAACAACTTTCTGCAGTGCTTTCTATCAAAGCTAACGGCACAATAAAACTTTGCGTGGATGTCACCAAAGCTGTGTGTTTATAGTATGCTGGCTGTGATGAAGGAGACAGAGAATTTCGTTCCACTAGAAAGGGTTTGGTGCATTCTGTTCATCACAGGCAAATGGAAGGGAAAAGGAAAAGATAAGCAAGACACACTCGTGTCTCACGTGTTGTAAATAAGGGAAAAAAACAAAACAAAACAAAGCATTGTGTTTTGTGGAGAAGGTGATCCCATTGTGTGGGATGGCTAAAGGAACTGACTTCATGAGTTTATACTTATTGACTCCTGAGGACAAACCCTCTTTGATTGGATGATGTGGAGCACTTCCATAACATTATGAGAGCATTTCTGCCTTTTGGTGATTTGGAATCTATCACACCAATCATGACGGTGAAGTTCTTAAGATAACATGGTTCCTTGGATTTTTTAAAATTTGTTTTTATTGAGCTATATATTTTTCTCCGCTCACCTTCCTTCCTCTCCCCTCCCCTTCTACCCTCTCCCATGATCCCCGTGCTCCCAATTTACTCAGGAGATCTTGTCTTTTTCTACTTCTCATGTAGATTAGATCCATGTATGTCTCTCTTAGGGTTTTCTTTGTTGTCTAGGTTCTCTGGGATTGTGAATTGTAGGCTGGTTTTCTTTGCTTTATGTCTAAAAGCCAATTATGAGTGAGTACATATTATATTTGTCTTTCTGGGTAGAGTTACCTCACTTAATACGATATTTTCTAGATCCATCCATTTGCCCGCAAATGTCAAGATATCATTATTTTTTTCCACTGTGTAGTACTCCATTGTGTAAATGTACCACATTTTCCTGAATACTTTTTGTTCTTAAAGAGTAGGATTCTGTAAAGGGTTTGCTTATGTGAGCACCCTAACTTCTGTGTTTAAATGGAACCCAGCTTGGTTGTGGAACTTGGCATCCTGCTCTCCAGAGAGGCAGGGGTTCGTTATCAGTGCCCAGGAAGAGGGCAGGTTATAGGCACCCACACTAAGGGAGAGTTCTTGCTTATTTTCTTTTCTTTTGTAGAAGAATCATGAATCTCAGGCTAGCCTGCTTCTTCTTTTGCTTCCTTATTAGGCATTTTCTTCCTTCCTTGCTCTTTTCCAGGTTTAGGCTAATTTCCTCCTTCAGGTACCAGCTTAAGTATGGCTTCTCCAGGAAGCACCTCTGGCCCTTGGCCCAAGTCTTATCCCCTTGTAAGCAGTCCAGTGTACCAGGTGCTTTTAACGTTATAGTACTTTGTGCCCTTGCACATGACAACTTACTGTCTGCCTTTATTCAGCCATGCCCCTCAAAGGCCCGGAGGTGACTCAGTTTTCCTCCATGCTTCAGCTGTCCCATTTGTGAAATGGGATGTTAATACTGTCTCACAGAGTAGTAATTAAGATTAAATGCTATTCGTTCCTATAAACTCTTTCCACAATGCTAGGCAGAGTCAGAACTGAAAGCCTGTTATGATTCGAAACAATATTAATAGAAGCAGTTGCAGAGGCATCATTTGTGCCTGGCCAAGTATTTAGTACTTAGTTGCTCAAAGTAACTGATGGTAAGAAAATATTAAAAAGAGGTTTAGTGTCTATCAAAATCTGAATATACCTGTTATAGTACAGTTGTTGGGATTATGTGTCTTTATTTCTTAGTGCCTACTACGTGCAAGGGCTTGTTGCAAGAACTAGGAGAGCTTGGAGTTGGAAGCTTTATGTAGCCAATTAGACTTTACTGGGAAGAGGGTCTCATGTGATGGAACGCTGAGGCCAAGGACTGTGTCAATTGAGAGAGGAGATGGAATAGCTGTAGGTGGGTCATAGGAGTGGGAATGGAGAGCGATGGGATGGGAGAGGGATTTTCGAGGCTGCATTAAGGAGAGTTTGTGGTTCAGGCAGAATTGTTGTGTGGAAGTTTATAGCTGTGCAGACCTGCAGCCTGGAGCTGGCAAGAGGGAATTACTCAAAGATAACCAACTTCAGACTCTGCTTTTCAAAGGGGAGAACCGAAAAGGCATGGAAAGTGGGGTTAAGAAGTGTGGAAGGAGAAGAATAAAGGAGAGAATGCCTCCATTCTTGAGAGGAAGAGTCACATTGAGTAAGAAGGTCACACTATAGAATTAGGAAGTATCTTGAGCATATGGGGCTCAAGAATGAAAAAGGGGTATCAAGGTATGGAAATCAGCCTTGAGGGTATCTTAGTGCTGATGAGATGCACACGGGTACAAGTAGGGAAAAGCCCCAGGGCACTGGTGACTCAGGAAGTAGATTCATGTAGGTACCCTGGGGCTGGCATCACGGTTTTTAATGATATCAGCTGGCAAGAAGTGCTGGCCACTCTTACAGGAGAATGCTGATCAGTGGACAATTGAACTCTAGAGAAATGAAGGAGGGCTAGACAATGTTAGCAAACATGGAAAAAAAAATCAGTCGGGAGAGAAGAGTTCCAGATATGAACCTCATTAATTCACAGGGCCAAGAGTGCCCCGGTAGGACAGACTGGGTGGAGACGGCAAGGTTGTGTGCTCGAAGATTAAGTCTTATGGAAACAGACAACTTTTAGGTGTGGCAGGCTGATGAAGGACAGAAGAGTCAATGGATTAGATTCCTTCTGAACTCATCCTCTTTGTAAGTATTAACCAGGCTATCCAGTAATTCACAAAGCCCATTCTCTAACCGCTTTGACTGAGGAGGGTAGGATTCTTCATTTTTATTGAGACGCTCAGTTTGAAATGACTCCTTTAGCAAGGAGCAGTTGCACCTGTCTGTAATCCCTGCACTTGGGAGGCAGAGGCAGAGGATTGCTGCCGATCTGAGGCTAGCCTGTGCTGGATAGTGAGTTCTGGCCCCGTCAGCGCTGCATAGCAAGACTCGGATCTTAATTGTCCCCACCCGCTACCCAAATGGCTCATCTCTCCAGTGGCAAGAGGCTCTTCTTCCAGAAAGAAGTTATGTGCTTGAGACGATGATCTGCAGGCACCAAGCCTAGGGAGCCTTCAGATGTTTCCTGCCCTGATTTATGAACCAGCGAGTCAGCTCACTAGAAATCTGCCACCTGTGTTAGGCCGCTAAGGCAGGGACCTCCCATGTCTGCTTTTTCTCTAAGTGTGCAGAACTGGCTGGGAAATACATGGTCGCGCTGAGCAAGAGGCTGCTGTTCTCTGTCTCCAGGGCATGTAGCCCGCACCAGGTGTGGGGGACCGACTGCTGTGACTGGCCACACGGCAGTCCTGCCATTTCGGTTGCAGATTAAAAAGGGACTCAAAGAGCAGTGGCACCTGCCTGCTTTTTTTGGGATCCCGATCTTGGGCAAATCAAGTTAGACAAGCCCAGTTCCCCTCACTAGATGCCCGCTGCAGGGAGCATGTGCCC
Source organism: Ondatra zibethicus (assembly GCA_004026605.1). NCBI lineage: Eukaryota > Metazoa > Chordata > Mammalia > Rodentia > Cricetidae > Ondatra > Ondatra zibethicus. The sequence continues at coordinate 7,759 of PVIU01016894.1, forward strand.
AGCCCGTGCGCGCACAGATGGCAGGAGGCTGAGTGACGCTGTGTGAGTGAATGGGGGCCTCAGGCTTGCTCATTCTGTTTGCTTTGATCAATGTGCTTACTTTTCCCTGTAAGAGCTTCTTCAACTGTGTCATTTACCGGGTTGCTCCAGTGTAAGCCCTCTTCCGCCTCAACATTAGTGATTTTTGCTCTCTAGCTTGTCCCTCCTGGTTGATGCCTGCCCTGCCTGGAGTGGAGATCAGTGCCCATCTTGCTTTCTTTGACTTTAGTGGAAAGACACGGGTCAGTTCTGACTATCTTCCATGGTAGTGTGTCAACCCTGCCTTCTTTCTTTTCAGTGTATAGAATTCCATGGATACAGATTTGCACACACACACACACACACACACACACACAAACACACACGCACTTCCAGGTGTATACACACATGTATTACATGTACACACAAGCCTGTGTGCATATCTTTGTCAGTTTTCACCGATATGATAAAATATCTGTTGGAAACTAATTAAGAGAGGAAGGATTTCTTTTGGCTCATTTTTCAAAGGGTTCTACCGATGGTTGCTTTGTATTTCTGGGACCATGATGGGACAGAACATCATGGCAGAAGGACCTGGTAGAGAAAAGCTGATGGCCAAGAAGCAGACATGGGGATCTAGCAATGGCCCAGGGCAAGGTACAGCTCATAAGGACATGTCCCCAGAGACCTACTTCCTTCAGTCAGTGCCGCCAAAGTTTCCAGAACCTCCAAAAACAGTGAAACTAGTTAGGACTTCAACTTCATAGGAGCCTGTGAGGGGCATTGCGCAATCCTGTCTTACCTGTCTTTGTATCTTATGAGTGATATTGTATGCACTTCTGTGGTGGCTGAGGTGTTGTGGGGAATGTTGGCTGTATGATACAGCAGTGTGACCCAAGAAACAGGAACCCATCTAAGCTAGTTCTATATTTTGCATAAACTTTTCTTCCTAAGTGTGTAGTGACTTCCATTACTTCCTTTTTCTGCTTTCTGGATTCTCACTATCTAATTCCCATCCCTTCCTTTTCATATGCGCATGCCTTTGGGTCCCTTGGAGTCACAGCTTAGAGATCTGGTATAATCCATCTTACTGTTATCGGGGTGTCTCTGTTTTGTGGAGATGAGGACTGTCCACGAAGTGAAAACCGTCTCTGGGGCTTAGAGTGACATTTGTTTGAGGAGGTGGTTTGGTGGGTGGGATGGGTAGAGTACGCAATGCTTGCCTAAGGAGTCAGCTTTGCTTTTCTATCTGCCATGTCCCCCTGCCCCACCAGTCCACCATAGTTATCCATAAAGTTGTTGATTAATATTCATCCAATCATTTATTCATTGAGTCATTTAATAGCTGAGCTCTGATATTCTATATCAAGCTATATGCACGAGGGAATTGATATGGCCAGTTTCTACCTTCGTGTCACACAGGAATTAGCAGAAAGGGAGAATGGAATGGGAAAAATTCCCAACAAAAATGCCCCAGTATGTAAGTAACAGGTTGAGCGGCATTATAGTAGCTGCCCAAGAGAAAAACAGCTCAGTTTAGATTGAAGGTGATGTGTCAGGTAAGCCAGGGCATCTACACCAACTTCTAAGGACCAAGGAAAAGTAGTTGAGGGCAGAAGCACAGGAGGAGCTGCCAAGCAGAAACTTGCCCGGCCTGTGCCTGAGGTCTGAGGGAGCATGTCACATTGGAGGGATTGCAACTGGCCCATGAGGCTGGAGTTGGCGAGCTGGAAAGAAAAGGGTGGCAGGCAGGTCAGTGGCCTGGCATGATGCCACACCATGGATTTATTCAAAGTACAACGGGAAGCTGTTCAAAGGTCTTAGCCCACGAAATGGCACAGTCCCCTGGACATTTCACAAAGATCTGCTGGATGGGGCAGACCTATTAGATGGAGTCAAAGTGGAGACAGCAAAGCCAAGAGGGAGGTTTTGCAGAACTCCCAGTGATAAATAAAAGTGACTGGGCTGAAGACAATAATGGTGGGTAGGGAGAGAAGTCTTGGACTTTAATGTGTGTGTGTGTGTGTGTGTGTGTGTGTGTGTGTGTGATGACCCGTAGTTAGAATCAAGCAAGCTAGAAGAGTTCCCTGAGTACATTTCACCCAGGGAGGACCGTGGTGGTGGTAGAGCTACCCAGGGCCCACTTGTTTCGAGAAGGAGAAGGAGGGAGGAACACCCTCTGCCTTCTCAGGGTCTGCTTCCCTCCCTGGATAAAGGGGACATGGCTATGTCAGTGGACTGCCTTTGGCAATCACTCCATCTACACAGCTCAGGCTTCTCGGACTTGAAGTATAAACAGGGTATAAACCCAAGGGTGATCCTGCTACTGCCCCACCCTGGGTTCTTAATTGGACCAGCCATTCTTAATGATGATGCTAACTTGACAAACTGAGAGAACACTGGTGGAGGGGACCAGTCCTCAGAAATAATGAAATTAGGTTTTCAAATATTATTTTATACCTTTTGTGCACACATGTGTATATGTACATGTGGGTTTGTGTATCATGGTGTGTATATGGAGGTCAGAGGACAGCTTGAGGGAGTAGCTTCTCTCCTTCCACCTGTGGATCATAGTCGGGCTCAGGTCTACAGACTTGGTGGCAAGCCCCTTTACTTGCTGAGCCGTCTTGCTGACCCCTGGAGTTGAGTTTTAAGCTATTTATTTTGTACACATGCCAACCCCTAACATTTCTTCTCCCCTGTGTCTTTATTGGTTTCCCAGATAGGATACCTGGGACCTACCACTGCACAGCCTGACTTACTAGTAGAACAGAACTGAGGCCCAGAGAAAATTTTCCTCCAAATCAGAAAGTGACTAGGTTGTGTGTGTGGGGGGTGTTTTCCAGTTGGGCCTCTGAGAAGAGAAGGGAGAATACAGTTCTTTCTATTGCCTTCTGCAAATAAAGACTCAGGCAAGCACCAGACTGATTCAATTCTCAGGAATTCAGTGAAAGAGAAGAAGATGTCTCAATTTTGGTGAAAGACTTCCTATGTTTGGAAATATTCCTGGGTCTTGAAAAGTGAAATTCAATGTTTGGTAGTCTCCAGCAGATATCTAAATTTAGGCTGTGTGTGTATGTGTGTTTGTGTGTGCGGTGAATGTGTATGTTTGTGTGAGTATGTGTATGCATGAATGTGTGTATGTTTGTGTTTGTGTGAGTATGTGTGTTTGTGTGAGTATGTGTGTGTTTGTGTGAATATGTGTGTGAGTGTGTGTATGTGTAGTTTGTGTGAGTATGTGTGTGAATGTGTGTTTGCATGTTTACATGAGTATATGTGTGAGTGTGTGTATTTGTATAAGTGTGTGTATTTGCACACATTAGAATGTATAAGAGGGAAGGAGAAAAGTACATATTTTACTTATGGTATGCAGTAGAATCCAGCTCCTGAGGAACCTTCCAGCCTTCTTCACTGATCAGGCATGTTCTTTCACAGTGTAGGCCCGAGTGGAGACTAGCCAGGGGACAGCTTGTTACTTACAAATGTATTTCAGATGGATAGTTTTCTGCGGAGGGTGGGTATTTTTCAGAAACACGATATTTTCAGCTGAGGGTTGTATATCTCAGGTGGTAGAGCGCATGTCGGAAGCCCTAAATTCAATTCCCAACACCATAGCATAAAGTGGGTATGTACCAATAATCCTAGCCGGTATTGAGGAGATGATCAAGATTAATCTTAGATACATAGCAAGCTTGAAGCCAGTCTTGGATGCCTAAGACCTTGCCCTGAAAGAGAAAAGAAATACATGATATTTTATTCACTCCTTTGAAATGAAACACCTTGGGATTTTACAATTTTGGTTATTTATTTATTTATTTTGACCCAGCAGTCTTAAGGACACAACAAAATAGGATCGGTGTAGCAGGGCTTTCTTTGCTCATGGCTGTTCTTCTTGCGTGCTCATGTTTACAAACAAGGTTGTGCTGGCCAGTGGATCTATTGTCCCCAATTTTCTCAGAAAACTAAAGTGGTGGCCAGTGCTGGCCACCAAAGCCAGAGGACTGAGGCCAAGCTTTGCACTTTCTCCTGTCTCACCTTCTCCTTACGTGGATCACTACGTGTGGCCTTTATTCTCAAGAAGACGTTCAAATGCAAACTGTCGTTGCTCTGGGATTTTTGAGAAGGCTGTGGTTGAAGGAAGTGCCACCCATCAAAAAGGAGAAAAAAGAATCCATTTAATACAGAACGACTAGAGGGAGAGCAATCACTCATCCTCATTATTGACGCCTTCTATGCAATTAGTGTGCTCTTGAGGGAAGGGTGTTTGATCCACCCACGACCCTGCATATTCTCATTGGTTAGATGTGAGAACACAGTACTTCACATTGAACTCTGCCAATACCCGCTAGTGAAGGAGAGACCCCAGCTTAGGGCTGCATTCCTGGCTCTGCAAGGGCCCTCTCCCTCTTCTGTCCTCTGAGCAGGGAGAGGTTAATCCTGGCCATTAACCCATAAATGACCCAAGTAGAATTTTCTGTTCCTGGGATCCGCTGATTGCCAGGTATAGCTTTGCGGTAATTCTAGCATTTGCAACCCAGCAATTTGAACCTTCTGTCTGCTTAAATGATGATTTTACATTGTAATGGTTGGTACTAAATCCTCTCGCTTTTGCTCCACAGCCGCTGTTGTGACAAGAAAAGCTGTGGCAACCGAAATGAGACTCCCTCAGATCCAGTGATAATTGACAGGTAGGGACCACTCTTCTTTCACTGGATTATTATTCCTCATTATAATGCAACACCTGCTTTGTGTCGCTCATCGGCGTGGGTTAGGGATGCATGTGGCTGAAGTTTGCCTGTTGGTCCTGACTTAGACTGCGCCGAGTTATTGTGATTTCTGGGAAAGCCATATGGAATGTTCTTTGGAGGCCTGTTTCTTGGATGGCTCTGGTTTTGTGCCTGATTAATGCACATAAAGTAATATATATGTGTGTGTTCATTCCTCACTCTCTGTGGTTCAGTCCCCATGGTGTATCAGGAAGCTTCAGAAATAAAATAATAATACTTTTGTGATTTATGAAATGTGGTTGGGTGCTTATAAATATTTAACTTTTATTTGAAAAATGTTTGAATCATTATCACTTTTAGCTACAGTAGTTCTGTTGGATGTAATCCATTTACATTTTAAGGTTTTATTTATGCATAAAAGCAGTTTAAAGAGATCTGTGAACCAAGATTTTTCTACCGTTATTTCCGGGCTTGATTGCAGCTCACACAGTATTGTAAGTTGATTAATTTATCCTGCTTGTCTTAATTATTGTGTTTTTAAACAGATCCATATTACTAATCTGACATGACCAAGTAAATCACTGTAGAACAATACATCTGTTTCAGTTCTCCAGTGCAATTTTGAGTCAGTGTGTACACATTGCGCAGAATGGCATCCCAAATATTCATTTTACGTTTTAATTATTGGAATTCGTTGTATGGAAACATGTATGATAAACCATTCGTTACATGGTTTAATTCTCATTGAGAATTAAATGGCCTGGAAGCTTTATGGAGACTGTCAATTGTCAGCTAGGAAAAGAGCTAGGTAGCATCTACTCTCTGTGGGTAAAAAGAATCTTCACTCAAATGAGGCAGATTTCTTCATTAAGGAAATCAACAGCCAAATGCATATCCCATTTTGGGCTTTGATAATACTGTCTTAGACAACAACAACACAAAGATGCAACAAGAACAATTTGTCAAATTCCTTGTGTTTGTGAATTTTGATTTATCAATTTTCGGGTAAAGAAACCTAGGTGTCTATTTTGTTCATTCTAGTTTCTGTCAAAAGATTGTTGGTTATGACCTCTGTGAGTCTTCAGGATCTTAGCTCAGCACTGATCACCAAGTAGCTCTGTAAAAGTTTCACTTTAACTGAGTATTCTAGTCAGAGATCTCATGCTAATAGTCATGAATATATATATATATTATATTTGATATGCAAAATAGCATCTTAATTCCATGTTATGAGGCAAAGGTTCACTGTACGGTGATGTTGTCTGGTGTCCATTGAATGAGAATGGCATGCTTCTCTGAGACAGCAGATATAGCATTCATAAAACTGTATTTTCTGCCCTGGAAGGTAAGAATCTCCCAATGAACAAGGTCAAAGGCCTACCTCCCTGCGGTTGGTGTCATTTGTGTATCCCTTTCAGAGCGCCGCTTCCTTTTTTAAGCAAGTATTTCCTACTCTTGCATTAAAAAGAAAGCATCTTATCAAAGAGCTAGCCCACATACTCCCCAAACTTTGAAACCATAAGCATTCTGTAGTCCCTCATTGTCCTTTTAGGTTTATGTGGTGAGGAGGACCTACCGGCACCTGCAATGAAAACACTTTTTTGTTCTCTTTTGCTTGTGAACGGGCTAAGCTTTAAAGTTCTTCATTGGGTTTTAAGCTGTGACTCTGATGCAGAAGGCTGATTGGCCTGTGGTTTGAATAACATCTGATTTTGACCTGTTCCTGTGGGTTGCGATGGCAGGAGAAACTTGACTCAGCAGAGCTCTAATTAGCCCGCCCCATGTTTTTGAAACAGGATTGTGTTACCTGGATTGCATTAGTGTGGCTTCTATTGTCGCCGCCTTGCATCTGTCCCAGTAGGGTACTTAAAACCCTTTCTTGGCTGGGGGAGTTCAAACAGTTTAGGCAAAATAGGTCTACACTTTATGCTGTGGGTGCTTTAGCGATATTATTCCTGACATCTATCCTTTTCCTTCCTCCCAACCCCACTCCCCCTCCCTTCTTTCGATTAGACAAAGTAGAAAACCTTGTATAGCTAGTTTGATTTCTTTAAGGTAGGGGCATTTTTTAAAAAATATCTGAGACATCCTGGATGTGTTCAAGTCCCAATATCCATTTATTTGTTGGTGTTTGCCACTGTCTGACACGGAGCTACCTTTTCAGGCAATGAGACCAGTTGATAGGCACAGCTCCCAGTTAGCTATTTTTATTTGCATGTGAGTTTTCAAAGTTATTTGCCCCTTCAGTTTGCCAAAGATGCAAAAAAAAAAAAAATAAAAAGCACAAACCTCCAGACGTGTCTCTGCCGACACATGAAAATTCTCTTTCTAGTGGCGAGAGATGGAAATCACAAGAGCTCAGGCAAGGATGGACAAAACAAAATATTTTTCAACTGCACAGAATTGCTGCAAAGGGCAAAAATATGACGGCAACGGTGTTTGAATTTCAGGTTCCAACTTTGTTCCGTGTTACAGATTGCATAATATCTATTCCATGCTTAGGGTTTGATTTGCTTTCAGATTTATGGATCTGAGTCCCAGAGCCTGCTGCCCTCAGTAGCCACAGTCTGTTCTTATACTATGCATACTGTACTCAACATAAGGCCGATGTGTGGGCTCTTGTGGCCTTAGAACTTAGTGTAGCTTTAACACACAGCCACCTCTTTTTGAGAGCTAATAGTTTCTAGCTCCCTTTGCTTGACCTTCAGAATTTGGAAGAACACTGCTATTTTTTTTTCAGTCAAAGGACTTTTAGCAGCGATTATTCAGGAAGGCTATTTATAGTGAAGAATGGAAGAGGCTTTTTGGTCACACAGCACTGGTGCAGGGCCAGCCGTTTCTGTGTTAAAACTTGGCTACATTATCTCTTGCCAGTGATTTGGAGGCCAGTTTGGCAAATTGTATATATATGTAAAATGGAATTAACAAAATCAGCAGTTGTACAGACAAGTTTCTATTTCCTTCCAGTGGCAAGCAACAAAGTAAGAAAATATGACCCAAATGACTTCTTTTCAGTCAGGACAATTTGTCAAAATGCTTATTGGAAAATTGCTATGTGGTATAGGAAGGGTGCATCTGGAGCCAGCTGCTAGGTTACGTTTCTGCTCAACGCCAAAGAGCTTGATTAAGAATCATAAAACCCCAGCCTGTGCCCAATGATCCAGCTATTTGGGCTGTGCAGACATGGGAAAAGTCAAATGTGTTAGGTTTAATAGCTGATGAACAGGAACTAACAACAGCAAATTTCATTATCTTTGAGCTAAAGGGCTATGTGTGGTCATCGTTGTTAAAGTAAAAAGCAAAAACTGACTTCCAGTTATTGGATGAAGGTGGGGGCTGACTTAATATCCGCACACTAACTCAGATCTGAATTTCAAAGGTTTGCAGTTGAAATTCTGTTTGGAAATTGAGTATGTTGTAGTTCCCTTACTACAGTGAATATCCTTGTGTCCTAACCTTTTCCTTTGGAGTGATCTTAGTTCAATAAATAAAACCTCATTAGGTTATTCCCATTTCAACGAGTTTATTAAATTTTGCAGGAGTAATTAGCATAAGCTGTGCTAATTTTTCTGGAAGACTAATGACGGAGGTTCTTAATTAGCTTTACTTTGTAGGAATCAGGAAAGAGGATAATGACAAAAGTTGCATAGGGTACTCTGAATTGGGAACCCACTTTTTAAGAATCCATGCAACTTCTGTCTCTCTACGGAAACTTTGTGATGCATGCTTTAACTGCGCGCATTAAAAGTAAAGACTTTTATTCTGTGTTTAGTTAGCTACTATTAGGATCCTAGCTTGGTTGAAAAAAACAACAACAACTTTATTTTCCTAGATTTATCTTGGAGTGGTGAGATAGATGAACATGGATGGCTTTACAGAAACACCTCTTTCTTCAAATTCTACCATGCGGTTCCTTCCACAGGAAACACTGATACCTCTGGCTAGAATATGTGGGACTGGGATGTTCTACATTGTTCTTAATTTGGCATCAGTGTGATGGATGAAATAGTTAGATCAACTAAGCAAATGAAGGCATAAGTTCTTAGGACTAGAGACCTTTAGCTGTCCACATACAGAATTTGTTTTTAAGGGACAGAAATAATGCAAGATAAACTCATAATATGTGTCTGTTAAAACCCAATTCTATTAGGAGTATGCATAATGTGGTTCAGGCAGCCTGCGAATTTTGGGTTCCCCAAAACCAGCATTTAAAACTTAGATTTTTAAAACCCATCCACACGTACTAGTCTAATGATTGGGCTTGCTGATTGCCACAATCTTGCCTTGTTTTTCTTTTCCATTGTAAGACTCTGTCTGCACTGATACTTAGAGGTAGGAGATACAGTGCACCAAGTATAACATTAAGAAATGACACACTTTTGTGGCACAAAACCCTCAGCTTCTTTGGAATTAATTCAGGCAACACTTATCCAAAGCTGTCCTAAAATAAAAACCAACACACACACACACACACACACACACACACACACACAGAACAACAACAAACAAACCAAACGGAGAAGAGAAAAAGAACCAAGATTTGTTTTCCAGACTTCTACATCTAGGTCATTTAAATATTATCAACTGGCTTTTCGATGGTTATGATGCAAAATGGGATTGTCAGTTAGGAAATAGCTAGAATGCTCATTTTACCATCCACAGGCCACTTGAATAGAAAGCCTTGGCCACGCTGGGGTTGTTCGAAACTTTGATTGAAGGTCCAGGCTTGAACCTGAGAGGTCAGGCAGAGAGGCAAGATTTGTAGACAAGCACAGTTTTATCTCATTATCACGTTAACTTTCTTGACAAAGTTGTTGCCCATGTTTTTACGTGACTATGACCATCAGCATGACGGGAAACAACAGTCACATGTAAACTCAGGACACTCAGGCAATTTTTAACCATTGGGCATGGATGAGAAAATGTATTATGCTGAGTTTCTGAAGGCATTTGGGCCCTTCAGTGAGTAACTTCTCTGTCTTTTATTATCAATGATAAATCTCCAAATCCACACAAAATGATTTTGTCTTTGTGTTTCATGGGTTCTCAACCTGTGGGCAATGACCTCCACAGGGGTCACATACCATAGAACATTTACATTACAATTCATAACAGTAGCAAACCTGCAGTTCTGACATAGCAATGGAATAATTTTATGGTGGGGGGGTCACTGCAACATGAGGAACTGTATTCAAGGGCGACCACCTTAGGAAGGTCGAGAACTTCTGCCTTAGATGGGCATGAACATATGCTTCCTAAACAATGCAAATGAAAGTCTTAGCCGGGTTCATGACTTCAGTTGATTGCTCGTTCAGTTCTTATCCTCCTCTTTGTCGTCATTCAGAAGGTCCAACCAGCGGGCAGAGAATTGTTTGGCACAGCAAGTAAGCTGCTGTGTGGGTCACCCAGAACCAGAGGTGCAAATGTGTTTCTCGGCGCTCTGATAAACCTTCCCACCTCATTTCCTAACTCTGACTGTTCAGTTAAAACCAAAGGAGGAGAAATCTCCTCCCTAAAGCTGCCCCAGGCCGGATAATTGCTGTCCTTTCTGGCTACTCTGAGAGGCTTCTGTCTTTTCCACAGTGGAGAGCCAGCATCAACACAGAGCATGAATTTGCAGTTGGTTTCTAGCCCTAGTGCATTTAAACATTTGTTTTCTCAGTGGGAATTCACATGTGATTATTAGTAATGAGACTTATGTGAGCAAGTATCATTCTCAATTTTACACGTATCACATGGTACCATTCTGAGCATGAGAGGAGCTCTTGAACACTTGGGTATGGCTTGCTACTGTGATAAAAAAATTACTAATACAATTAGCTAATAGCAGTCTAGATTCCATTTGCTATCAGCTCTTCTCAAATACACGACCAGGATACATTAAAATGCGTTTCTAATATGCTGACAGTAGATCATAATGCGAAGTACTTTTGCAGGGTGTTACACTACAGCAGACGCTGTATAATAAGCAATGGTGGTCTTCCTGTAAAGGGAATTATGGCACAATTTCCAAGAAATGTGTTTAACAGAGCTTCAGGGCATCGGCAAGTGGGTGTGCGGAACAGGGCTCGTGTGTGGGCTCACAGTGTGGCTTTGCGTCTCACGTCACCATAAGTTTGTTTCTGTAACAGTTTGGGGAAATGCAGGAAAGCATTGCCGGCTCCTCTGTGTCAGTGACTTTGCACAGCTAGTTGACGATTCTAATCCATCAGTATAATAAACATGCTTTTACTTTCAAATAAGTTGTTTAGAGTTGAAAACAAGCCAAGCAACCCCTACAAGTGTGGCACTCCATTGATAGGAATTCTCATTCCCCACTACCACCAGCGCCTGGCCAAACTCTCTAATTTAAAAAAAAAAAAGGCCAGATATAAAAAACCCCACTCAGGAGTTCCAGCCTAAAGAGATGGTAGTTTGATCATTTTAATTTGCATGAGATGTTATCTAAAATAGGCTACCAATTCTTTCTTCTCATTCCCTCCTATCCCCTTCCCACCTCCCCTCTCCATCTCTTTACAAGCCATGTAACTATATACTGTTCAGGACAGTATAAAAGTGACTCCTATTGCAACCAATGAAATATGGTGAACAGTACAGGTCTGTCTTTGGTTGCGTGCTGTCTTTAGGAGTGTGGGTAGATGAAGATAAATCTCCCTTGCAAACTATTTCTCCAGTTACAAGCCTTTGTCCAGAAGCAAATGAGGGTTTTAATGTTACAGTACTTGTTATAATAGAATTTTAATTGCCTTAATCCTGCTAAAGTATGACACACACATACACAGAGAGAGAGAGAGGGAGAGAGAGAGAGAGAGAGAGAGAGAGAGAGAGAGAGAGAAGCCAAGCTCCCAAACAAAACAACAGAAAACCCTACCACATTTTCCTTTGAGGGAGTCACTTATAAAAAAGATGTGAAATTGTTTAGGTGGAAACAGTCCCTTGCCATTTCATCCTTCTCAGATGGACTTTGCCTTCAGTGGAAACACAGTGACATACTTTGGTAATTTTTATTTTTAAAGGTAAAATGCTTGGTTCCAGTTGTGAACATCCCCCCCCAACCCAAACTCACTTTAAACAACTTCAGTAGGCAAGCTGGCAAATTAGCTAGCTCGAGCCCGCTCAATAACTTCCAAGATGGCCCTCGATGACTACAGCGTTGCCCTGACTGTTTGAAGCACAATAGTTTCATAATATAATAAAAAGTAACGGTGTTAGGCAACACATCTTTAATAAGATATTGTTCTCGCCTTTGCCATGTGCTACGGGAGCTGCCTCTCACTCGGTGGGCTTTTGATTCCTCTCAATAAGATTATTTCAAATACTCTAATCCTGAATCATTGACATGAATACAAAAGCCTGGTGACATCTAATAGATGCCTCTTAGCTTTGCGTTAGCTCTTGTTCCCTTCCTTTTTCTTCTCCTTTTACCTGACAAAAAGCTTATGGACACTTGGGCTCTGTCTCGCAGGAACAGCATGGGGGGTTCCTCATGAAATATAAAGGAGGAAAAAGACTGACAGAGGCCCTATAAGCTACAGAGTGAAGGACCATAGATTAAAAGTAAATGCCAGTAAATCCTCCTCTGTAAACTCACTCCTTCGCTCATTGTTTTCTTTAACACTTTAAGTGCCAGGGCAAGGGGAAAAGGGAGAAGGGGTAAATGAAGTGTGTCCCAGCTTTTTAATCTGGACATGGTCACTGTATATATTGTACAGGGCTTGGGCGGGATTGTCACGTTTTCATTCAGACTTTGTCTTGAGGGTGAAAAAGAAAAGCCCTTGTAATCACTATCAACAATTTCTCAAGTCCCCCCCCTTTTTTTAAAACTCATTCTCTGTTCAGCTGACCAAACATCAATGCTATGTGCGGGATGGGTATTGTGTGAATGAGCCCTCCTCTGTAGGGTGTAGACACTGGGGGCTCCTGATGCTATACAGTCAGGGTGGAAGTCATTCTTGTCATCCATGATTTGAAAGTGATCGAAATAGAATGTTAGAATATCTTGTTCCGTGGCACCAGCTTCTGTGTTTGCACATGGAACTGCCCCTGATGGAGCTGCGAATCCTTAGGTGGGCTGGAGGGCCCACACTGGATCAGACCCTGGGGACTCATGGAGGAGGAGTTATTCCTGGAGACACATGCTTTTCTCCACCTTTCCTGAGCAATCATGATTGACCAACGCTCTCTGTTACTCTATTTGCGGATAGGACCCAACAACTACTCTCTTGACAACTTATTATTGTTCAGTACTTAACTATTGAGGAGTTCTCCCCTTTAAAAACTTTATTTCCCATTTATTAAGGTTCTGACCTGTCATTAATATCTCATAATTAAAAAATAGTTTTGGGTGCAGTCTTGACTGAAAACTTCCCCCAAAATGGAAGTTAGTTTGAAGAACTCTAGGATTGCCATTAGGTTTGATCCTCTCCCCCGCCTCTCCTGCCTCTCTCTCTCTCTCTCTCTCCCTCTCTTTCTCTCTCTCTCTCTCTCTCTCTCTCTCTCTTTCTCTCTCTCTCTTTCACACACACACACACACACACACACACACACACACACAATCAAGACAGAAGACAGAAAGTGATCAGTTTCTTTTAACTGTTAGGAAGTCCTTTGGAAAAGGAAGTTGGTAAAATATTTACCCAGTGCTCTTTAAAACCATTACCAGTAGTGTCAGAAGCCTCTGTTTTCCTAAATGGTCTTGATACTTTCTTAAATTCAGATCCTAACCTTATGGCATGCTGTATACACCGCAGAATATCCTCAAACCACCTAATACCATCTTCCTGCAATTACAGGCAAACGCTGTCCCGCTTGAGATGTCCGTGTGTTCTTATAAAGATCAAACCCTGAGCACAATCAAACAGAGTGACCACAGTATCTGATGACTGTAAATGTAATTGTTCTGTACAGAGTCGTGGCATAATGCTAGCAGGTTTTGAACACTGTAAAATGTCTTTTTTCAGAGGCTTCCCTTCCCACCAGTGAACTCAATCTGGTGGGGCATGCAGCCTGAGGTGCTAGCCCCTGAGGAAATGACAAGAAACTCCACACCACCGGCTCTCAGCTTGATTTTGCTCTTCTGCCCTTTATTACTTAGTGACACGGTTTCCAGGACCTCATGGCATGCCTGTTATGTCACCTTTCTTGATAGCCACATCTCATCTCCTCATGTGTTTCTCTAAACACAGTCCCTTCCCAGTTTCTTATTACTTAGCTGCACATTTAACTTGTGGGACTGAAAATGAAAGGAGCAATCCAGAGAGAAATGTATTGAAGGCAGAATACAATGGCAAAGACAAAGAGACTTTGAAGCCCCTTGCTGCTGGGCCAAATTCTTCATGACTACTTAGTATTTTCGCCTCAAGCACCTCAGTGGTCCAATCTTCAAAATGGGAGCATTCATCTCTTTGGTGGATTACAGCTTCAACCCTCACTGCTTTAAGGATATAATCAGTGGATATCATGTGCATGTCTAATGTGTGCAAATGCTCTGAGTTCAGTCCCCAGTATCATACACACACACGCACACATGCACACGCACACATATATACATATACACAATTATATTTTTATTACGAGAAACTTAACAAGGTTTACAACACCTACTAAACACTAGGCTTGGGATATTCCGAGGCCTTAAAATCAGATTTTGAAAACTGAGCCTAATATATTTTCATGTGGGTTGCTACGCCTGATTCGAGAAATGCTATGGCACTTTTTTTTTCTTTTCTTTCTTTCTTTTTTTTTTTTTTTACAAATGAGTTACCTTGCTGAGTTAATCATGGTGGTTGTACCTTTTTGGACATCACTCATTTCTTTTTCCTTCCACAACTGTTTATTGTTCTTCTATCTTTGTCTCACACCATGTTCATGATTGTCCAGAAAAGCTGCAAGAAGAGGCATAGACAGAAAGTAAATGCCTTGTGACCCCATGCAGCTCCTGGAATCCTGGAGCTTTCTCAGTGTCTCAGAATTTTATGGGGGTGGTATGTTGAAATAGTAAGTAAATATTATGGTTTTTCTTTTGAGACAGTGTTTTTTTATAGGCTAGGCTGGCCTTGAACTCGTGACTATTCAGCCTTTCTCCCGAGTATTGGGATTACAGGCACATGCTGCCCTATCCAACTATGGTGACTTCTGTAAAATAGAAGAGCACAACACAAGACTGAATCAAGATGCACAGGAAAGATTCTCTCAGGCTGAAGGCAGCTCATACGTGGCAGGCAAAGTCCACGGTTTTATTACACTCCTCCGATATAGTCTTCATGTTGATTAAGACTGTGTGCCGTGGAGTCAGATCGAACCCCAGCTCAGCTATCACCATAGGACCCTGGGAAGTTCAACTGCTCATAGCACCCATTTCTTCATCGATAAGCTGTGTCAGCAGAGTGCCTGGCTCACAATACAGACTGAGAATGACGTCGCTGTCATTTTAAAAATCCAGGCTGGAACGAAAAGACTGCCAAGACCCTTTGCTGTGGAATTCAGACTCCAGCGTTTTGTGATATCGCCAAACATGGTAGGGCAGATGGACTTCAGAGGACGATGCCAACACGCTTATGGGGTAGTTGACACAGCTGCTGGTTGCTGCCTAACCTCGGGCCCCAGCACAATACCTCGCTCCCGTGCTGTAGACGCTTAGAGGACGCTGTGGGGGAAAGGAGAGGGGTGAGAGGCACAGTTGTTGAATGTGATGGTCTCGTCTCTGCCTGAAGACAGGCTTGTTACAGCCGCACAATAAAGCCAAGTGGGGCTGCTATTAAAGACTGACAAGAAACAGAAAATGCAAGATAAAATATTAAATTTGTTTCAGTTAAAAATGTTAATCTTCACGCGATTACCATGCAAATCTCCTCGTTGCCTAACTGTTTAATTGATGGAGTAAATCACAGAGTTGACAGGTAAGTGAGAACCCCTGCTGTCGGTGCTCACACAAAGCACATTTTCAGGAATATACTCTGTTAAGCGGTTTGTCTAGGGCACACACTAACATGAACTAAGGAAATAATAATGTATGACCCACCTCGAGGAAAGCAGCATCCTTCAGAATTTCCAGGAAAAGATTTTATTTTTGTTTTTGTAGGGACAACTTAACTATGTACCAGGACTATCAAATAAGAAATCAGTGTTACAGTGGTCGGTGTTCAAGCATAGTAACATGGTACTTTTGTGATGGAAGGGTTAATAAATTCTCCCTTCTTCTCTCTTTCTCTACCCCCACCCTCAAGATCCTCCTGCCCCCGTCTCAATCCTATCATGTGCCTGGTTGGCGCTGAAAGAAGGCTTGACGTTGCCCATGGGGCATCCCTTTTCTCAGCTTCCTCCGAGGTCTCCTGGGCAGATGGGAGCTTGCCTTCTGTCCTTAGTACTCAAAATGAAGCCAGGCACCAGGCAGCAGCCTAGCTTCTCTGACCCGTGAGCTGGTGAGGAGGGGAGACAGACATCTCTCATATCTAAGAGGAGACTCCCACTGAAGGAAGTTCTCCCTTATTTCCAAGATAAGGTGTCATTCATGAAAGCAATGTGCTGAACTAATCAGGTTAATTGAGAGGCCCGGAATCCTCATTGAATCTATCTTTCCTTCCTGTTCAAGGCAGATAGCGCAGACAGAGGGCTTACAGGATCCTTGCGTTCCTCATAGCTTATAAGATCTGTAGGCGGGCAGAGAATGGAGGCTCAGCAGCATGAATGCTGTTTGAGTTCTGCGTGCACAGATTCTTTTTGTAGGACAGCATAACCTTAAAGAAGTAACAACCCTCCTGAAGACTGAGAGATAGCGTGCCTTCAAATGTCTGCTTCTGCCCTTGTTCATTAACATTAATCTCAACATTTCAGATCAGCCAAGAAAGACAGTGTTGGGGGGGCAGCCAGGAGCCTCCATGGGTATTTTATATAAGATTGAAACTTCAAACGCCCCACAAAACATCTGACTGTGGTGTGCCACTAGTCCACGTAGCTTCTGTAGTTTCTTTGGTATCTGAAGTGGACGCTGGAGGCTGAGAAATACATGGATGACTCCCTGAAGTGACAGGGAAGAGGGGAGACCCAAGCTGCTTCAGCAAGTTCCTTTTGGGGTGCTTGTCCCCTCTTTGCTCCTTTCACAACGGTTAGAACTGGTTTAATTTTAAGTACTATCATTGACTATTCTGCCCCCCCCACCTCTTTCCACTCTTTTACTATGATTTTTTTTCTTGGAAGTTCCAGGAATGACTTTAATTATCTCCACAATCAAATTCTCATTGCTGCCTCTGTGCAAGTGTATAGTCATAGATCGCTGGGATTATTTTCTTTAGCACTTGGGGATAGAGAAGCTGGTTGTTTCAAAATGAGAACCAGCTGGCTCTACAGAGCCCTCATTTAGCAGGGAGCCATTCTGTATACAAAGCCTTCGCTCAGGCCAGTCGTTATGGGCAAGCCCCAAATCAGCAGTGTTTGGTTTATCTCTCTTTAGTAACTGTCCAGTGAGGTGTGATTAATAATAATAATAATGATGATAATAATGATAATATGATAAATCAGCACACCCGACATTTAATTCTGTCTCAGCTAAGTGCCTGGGTTTGGAAAACACATTGTTCCTCTGGCGATTAAAGTCATAAGCCTAGTTTTCTAGTGTGTTTTTGTAAATAGTTAAGGTGTCTGTGTGTAACTTTAACTCTCTTTAAGTGTAAAGAGTCAAATGAAGCTCATTTTTTCAGCATAGTCTTTTATATGACAAGCAGGGTGGGCAGAAGAAAGCAGATAGCCACGTTGTTGGTCCCATTAATAGAACCAATTGGAAGGCAGCGATAACTGCTGTTTTCTACCATCTTTTCTGCCAGCTTGTGAGATAAAGACCGAGATGATATCCCTCACAGGCTCTTCTGTCTTTCCAGCTTGTAGGAATTGCTTTGTTGTCATACTTGCTCATGTCTACTACACTAGATTTGATCAGAGATGAGGAGAGTCCTCTCTCCAGTTTGTCAAATACTTCTGAAGTGTGTGGAGGAGAGAAGGAAGCTCCCATAACATAGGACTGCAGGTGCCACTTGGCTAGGAAAATAATTTGTTTTGAGAACACAGCTTGCATTTTTAGAAGATAAATGAGTTGGGGCGGGGGTGCAGCATCTATTAAGTCAGAATGAAGATGTTAAAAGAAGCGTGTTCACACAGTTCAAATCCAGCTCAGCTAAATTTTAATCTCACAAATGTAAGCGATAACTTTGCATTACTAATAAGAATATATGCCTTAAAAAATCCTGGCATGCTTCTTTCATACAATACTGACATCAACACAACAAAATAATATGAAGAAAGGGCAAAGACCTAGATTTATTCCCATAGGGAGTTTGATCAATACACCAAGGATCTGGTCTATGCACTTCTAATTATTTTTATTCTTAGATTTCCATATTGAAACATGATTTGGGTAAAATCTTACCTAATGAGTTTTGTGTATGTGTGTGTGTGTATGTTTAAACAATGACTTTAGATCAAATTACAATCCTATTGTCGATTTCCTGTGTCTGTCTTTTGAAAAAAAATTCTGTGGGTTTTTTAATATATAAAAAAACCAAATAACTGTTATATTTCCAGTCAGTCAAATTTGAACTGAATTTTACTTCCTGTTTCAAAGGTCAAGGCAGGCTGACCTCAACAGCAGTGTGGAGGCTGCTGAATTATTCATGTCATTGACTTTGTGTCAGCTTCCACATTTGTGGAGAAGGATGTTTTATTCATTTATCTCATTTAGAGTTCTTCTCTGCACCTGTTTCTACCATTAAGTACCCTGTAATTTGCATTTGATGCTAATTTAGTTTCATATCAGCCTGGTCCCCCCTTGTTAATTTAATTTTCTAAGACCCTTTTCATTACAGTAGAACTGTTTTTCCTCTTTAAAGCAAACATCTATACAAGTAATTGTATAAACTGCCTTTTAAATAATATCTTTTAGAAGATTCCATCGTTTAATTCCTTAATTTCTATAATTAGCCACGGTTTGATTAATGTTTCAAAGGGTTAAATTAAAATGCAGAACTACTCAAATACATACTTGAATAATTTCTTATAGATTGCAGGGCTAGCATTGTGGAGTTCTGGATAATTCTGAGAACTGGGTGACTTAGAAGCAGTGATTTTCTTTATGTAGAACACTGTTTGGTTTATGAAGGGCAGGGCCTTTCAAATCAGTGCACTTTCAACATTAATTGTGAAATGTTAGCTTTTCTTTTCTTTCATCAGACTTCTGATAGATGGCAGCTCAAAGTGTTTCTGCAACATTAGTAACAACATCTCCCAAACAACAAGGGCAGAATTAGGTCCGTTTCCTTGAACTATTTCGGAAGCTCGGGCTAATGAATTTCTGTGTTCCATTACAGATTTCATTCTCATCTTAAATCCTCATTTCTGTCTGCTGCCCTGGGTTAGCTTGCTGGGGAATCTGTCAGCTTCTCAGAAGGGTTTCAGTTCACACTCTGTCATTTATTTCTATGTGGGCACCGCTGGACTACAATTACCACCTAGAAATTGTGGAAACTAGGATTCTGTTGTCTGAAGGGGCCCCGACTGAGATGGCTGCGACCCTGATGAGAGAGGCCACATCCCCAGGACGTCTGTCAGGGGCTTGGCCATCATAAGAACAGTGACTCACATCAACTAGGTATAGAGACCCTCAGACTGGGAAAGGCTTCTCCTCATTCTGTTTCCGGCAGCTGACACAAGCGTGTCAGTATTCCCCGAGTCCTTCTTGAGGTGAGGGGTGTTGAATAGAGAATGAATTAAGGTTTAAAGTGTGTGGAAATCACCCAGAAGGAAAATTCTAGCCACGGCCAAATAGTACTAAGAAATCAGCTTGAGATTTGTGTGACCCCTTTCTCCATTTGGACTGGGTTGGCCCTGCCTGTTTTAAATATTCTCTGGGGATACCAATGATGCCGCTGCAGTGGGCTTCTAGAAAGATCTTTCTCAGGCCTGTGGAAAGTAGAATCTGAAGAGATTTCCCTTTTTCTCTGTTGTAAAGACCTCCTAGGGACTGCCTCATACGCCACTGTCATTGTGGTAAAAGAGAAACTTCTAGATTCTCTAGCAGGCTGCTTCATTAATGTTGTTCCCTGCAAGGTTGCAGGTAGACTGGAAGCTTCTTGGAGGTTCTCTGAGCTAGGAGCTCTTTTCATGTACTCCCTATCACAGGGAAGTTTTCACGTTTTATAGTTTGTTTAGCCTTTTTGCTTGTGCAGATGGACTTATACAACATGGGAAGTAATAGGAGGGAATATAAGCTCTTCATTCATTTAGGAAGCATTTGCTTATGGACAAACCCTACATCCATGATAGAGGCTTCCTTTTTAAGTTAGAAAATACTGTATTTCTAGAGAAATCTCTCTAAGGTTTGATTTAACAGCCAGGTTATAGACAAGAAAGACGATCCTAAGAGAGACATACATGGATCTAATCTACATGGGAAGTAGAAAAAGACATGATTTCCTGAGTAAATTGGGAGTGTGCAGATCATAGGAGAGGGTTGAAGGGAAGAGGAGAGGAAGGGAAGGGAGTGGAGAAAAATATAGCTCAATAAAAAACAGTTTTTAAAAAACAGCCAGGTTAAAAAGCAGTGACCAATAAGAATACAGAAAAGGTTTTCCCATTCAATTCTGGCTGATGCAGAAATTTTTACAGCTAGATTCTCATGTCTTTAGCAAAGAACCTTTGATCTTTACATAGACACAGTGAGTGAGGGATGGACAACACCTTAGCTGGTCTCCAACACACCCTTCATAGACAATGAAGCAGAGAGTGTGTGCTTGCTCTCTCAATTACATCACTTTAGCTTCTACAACATCTGCCTTTTTGTTGCTGTTGCTGTTTTGTGTTGCATACCCATATCTTGGATGGAGAACAAACAGTTTAGTTCAGATAAGCAAATCCATCACCTAGTTAAGTGTGAAATGCTTTCCAAAGGGAAGAGGGTGAAAACGTTTGTTTCCACTGGAGTGGCATGGACTCTCAGAGATTACAGCCCAGTCCCTTCATTTTAAAGACGGGAAAACCCGAGGTCAAGAGGAACACAACAATCTTGTTCTAAGTAGCCCTAAAGCTAGGACCATAAGCCCAGGCCCTAGCTCAGCTTCCCGAGACTTTCCTGCTCTTCTTCTGGGCCATCTGCCTCTCACTCTGCTATCTGTTTCACCTTCTGTGAAATCAGCCTCAGGCAAGGATGCAACTTACGTTTTCTGGGTCTGGGCCCAAGGAAAGCTCTGCGTTCCATGTCTCTAACAAGGCATCAAACACTAGTTAAGCTGTTTGTAAGAAGTTATGACAGCCACCGGGACGGGGGCGCTCTACAATATCCCAGCCTTAAATTGTGCCTGACCCTGTACAAGCTCACACTCCTCACTTGTTTGTGGCCATGTTGTTCACACTATGTCACAACACTGTGGAAAAGGGGGAATTTTTGTTCCTATTGTCAGAGGTATTTCATCAACAATCATTTCCCAGTAGGAATTTTAAGAAGAGTCTTTCAGTTTTAGACATCTCCTCAGCAACAGTTTGTCTCTGGCCATTATCTTTCTCTGGAAGGTACTGACAGAGATAAATATTGAACTTGGCAATTGTCAGAGTATAGTCCTCATTTTAAAAATTATCTTATGGTTAAGCCTAAACAAACTTAATAAATGGCCCTTTCCAAAACTAACACTAAAGGAAATGAGGTACTGTTGCAGAATATAGTTCTGGAAAAAAATATCATACAGAAAAGAAAGGAATGAGGCACTGTACTCCCACCTACGCAAAACCACTTTGGTATATGACTTTGTCTAACCCCGCAGGCTTGGCACACTGCTGAATGACCAACAGGAGGACAGAAATCATGAGGAAGGCGTAGGGAGAAATTTCTAGCCCTTGGCATCATTTAAATCTGAACCACAGGCAGACGATTCCAAAAGGCACAGGCAGTGACCTCGCAAGTTGAGGATGTCCACCTCTTCAAGAAAGGAGGAAGCCATGGTTATATCAGCTTGTGAGTGATGAGCCCATGAGACTTGCCTAAAATGTCTAGCTTGACTTAGGGAGCTCAAATTTTCATCTTGCTTCCAAGATAGGATTAAACTATGGTCGAAAGCTGTGCCTTTCTGTCTACCTCCAACTCTGTCTGGTCATTTTGGACCAACGGACTTAATGTTAGCAGGTGTGACTATGCATTTATGGATCTTCTTTGTTTTTCCTTTCCCCAAATTATCACCAACTGTTCTACAAGCTAAAGGCCTTTGTGCTTCCAAATATTTTAATATCTGAAAGCAGACAGACCAAATCTGTTCAACTTACCAAAAATCATTTCATGATGGAATGTTCTCTGGATTTGAGAGCCATTGCTTACATTCAGAGATGGCAGACACTTACCAGTTGACTCAGTGGACCCCAGATAGGAGAAACAAGCAGTGTAACCATGTGAATATTTACTCAATGAATGTTCCTACTGCACCCACTGTATGAAGGAAATTGGAGCACCTGGCTTGGGGACTCCCTCAGAGACACTTTGTAGAAACGTCCAGGGGGCTGATACATGAGAGAAATTATATTTGGGGTGCACTTGTCTCTTCCAGATCACCCCCGAATCCATCCATCTTGCTTCTACCAGCCACATAGCCCTTGCCAGGCACTGCCCAGGTGTAAATGTTAGATTCAAAGTGACTCAATTACTTAACCGGATTTAGTGTAGGTTAATCTCCTACAATTCTCATTTTGAATCGCTGTCAACTCATTTTTCCAATTATGCATCAAATTCAGGTATCATTTTCTCCTAAGCTGCAAGCATATCTTGGTTCTGTCACAGATTCGACAAGTTCAGCTGCTCCTTCTGAAGCTGAGTTTTCCATTTTCATTGATGCTGAGAAGTTCCTGGGGTAGAATTCTGAGGCAGGGCATGGGGGCAGGCGCTGGTGTTCAGGACAGTCTCTGTGTTACTTAGAAATGTGGGCCCCAGCAAGACCTTCTCTGGGCTTCTGTTTTCTCATTTATAAAATAAGAGAACTGGATGCTTTAGATCTTTAAGTGTCCTCCTTTCTCTTATGGTTTTTCTCCATGTGCTCCTAAAAATATAGTCAATCTTGTATCTGGTGTTGGAGGGTAGCCTGTTGTTACTCCGTGTGAACATTGTGTGAGGCGTACAGAGCAGCTTCCCAGTCAGGACTGCACAGCCAGCAGGAGGCTCAACTGGCTTTCTCCTCCTTCATTATGGTGTTCAAGGTACCCAGCTAGGTAATACAGATAAAGTAAGAAGCACAGTCCCCATCTGCTGCGGAGATCCACCTTAAGGCACACGGTTACTGAGGGAGATCATTAGATGAGCCTCCTTATAAGGCTAATTGAGTTGGTATACTTAATTTATTGGTAGCATGAGTTGGGGAAGGGATCTAGTAAAAACGAAACTGTAGGCTTATAAAACGTGAGGAGTGTGGCCCAACATGTTTATCTACCTGAAATAGTAACTCTGAGAGGCCATCTGTAGAGGGGACCCAGAGATGTGACATCCCGCAGCTGTCTTACTGAATTCCTCTGGCTTAGACTTATCTTCTGGGCGAAGTGACCTAAAAGATGACATATGAGAAATGTACGCCAAATTGCACATAATATTTGCTCATTAAGTGGCTATTTACTCAGCATACCTACTTCCCACGTGTACCTTTAGGGTGGAAAATTCCCTTTAAGGTTTCCAATGTAGGGACATATTAATGATGAAGCGATGAAGGTACACGTTCTGAGAGTTTCCTGTGCTGACATATAGCAATATTATGTGCATGGGCCTTGAGCTTTAAAAAATGAGAATTTCAAAAATTTTTTAAAAAATTGTTTCTTTTTGGAAATGTGCAGAGATGAAATTTTATACACATACATATGTGTAGAGACACAAATATATATATGTATATTTACACATATATAATATGTTATATGATCATATATATATACACACACACACATATATATGATTAGACATGTTGGTCCACATGCATTACATATACTTTATCTTAGATCAGAAGAAGGTCTTTCTTCTTCCTCCCACTTTCTCTGCCTCTCTACCTTTTTTCCCCTCCAGCTCTTCCTCCCTTTCCCCCTCGTCTTGGAATCTCCACGAATAAACATTGTAATGTTTTGACAGATTCCCCAAAGAAACAACATCTTAAGCCCCATGGATAATGATTCTGGAGACTTCTCAGGGCAGAAGAAACCCTCCCAGGATTTCCTGTTTCTCATTTCCTTTCCTTTGCTTCTTATTTTATGTCTGCTAAACTTTGACTGCAAGCAGGATCAAGTGTGAAGACAAAACAACTACAGAGTTAATACATAGAAAATCAGTTCTATAGAAATGATGTATAAAACCCCAAAGAAATAAGACCTATTTCTTATATATATCTATATAAGGAATCTATATGCCTCTAGAATTTTGTCGTGAATTTATATTGGCAATAGTGACCTTGATTCAGTAACAATTAGCAACTAGCAAGGGGTCACCAGCCCCATGGTGCTTTGGCCAAAACCCCTTCCAGTAGACATGAACTGGCCATTTGTCCCAAGGAAGTGCCCCAAGGTGGGGTCCTCCCCTCTTGCCATCTGACTGTAATTTAACCTCTGATTTGAAAAGGCCTGTAGGAGCAAAGAGACAATGGATTGTGCTTTTGATATCTTGAGTTTATTTTTGACAGGCAATGCATAATTGGGTATCATCAGATGGAAATTGTCAAAGTTGATAGTTACTTTATTTTTATTCGGGGATTCATTACTTACTTTGTGCCTACAGTTCTACTGATTTAGTGTGTATACACACTGGTCGTTCTGTTTGTAGTTCTGTATTTCTGTGGTGTATGTATAGAGACACACAAGTACACAGATTGTGTGTGTGTGTGTGTGTGTGTGTGTGTGTGTGTGTGTGTGTGTGTATGAAAGTGGGGAGGAAGGAATGGAGAGAGGGAAAGAGAAGAGAGATAGAGATAGATAGATGGTTAGATAGATAGGTAGGTAGGTAGGTAGATAATAAATGCAATTCTGTGCTCTATAAACTAAAGGGTTAGCGACTGTGTCAGCTTAGTCTTTCCCTGGGTTATGGATAACCTGTGTCAGGTGGCGACTGACATTCACAGTTACACGTCTATGTGCTATTATGGTAATTATTGTTGTGGGGTGATGATGCAATAGCCAGCATCTCTTAAGATACGTGTCGGTTATGCATTCTCTCATTTAGACCTTGCCACCTTCCTTAGTAAGTGTTCTCTTTTTCTGTTTTATAAGGAAGGCAACCTCGGCACTATGGGTTAAATAACATGTTCAGGTTCAGTGCGGCTGTTAGATATGGGAACCAGAATGCCAACCCCGCTGTGTCCAACCCCAAAGATCAGGATCTTGATCGTGACACTCTTCTGCCTCACTATAAAAACTAACATTTCCATTTTCGGAGTGCGGCCTTGAATACATTCATTTAGGCAAATTTCTACCCTTTGCTGGCATAATTGCTATTCCTTTTGTTGGTCATTGCTCCCCTGGGTTTCTCTCAAACATGGTCAGAGGTACCCCAGACTTTTTAAAGATTGAAGAAAGGCCACATGGCCCTGCATAATTTGACTGAGACAGCTGTGCAGTGGGTTGTCTCATTTAAATTACAACCACAAAAAGAGATGTACCAGCCTTCACGGACACAAAGCTATGGGCAGGAACATGAAACCCGGTTCCCTAAACCTGCCCTGGGCTGCTGTCAAAGGTAAACAGCCTTTTCAGCAGGGTCTCATGAACCTCTGAGGAGACAGCTAGCCACCCACAATTCCCTCTCCCTTAGGCCTCTCCTAAAATCTTGTCCCTTTAAAGCTCCTAGGCAGAAGAATGCTTTAGGATCGTAATTTCAGCATCCCTGGCAGAGGTGGGAGCTGGAAGAAATCTGCTGGAGAATTTGGGGAGAAAGATAAAGGTGTTTTAAAAAACATCTCACTGTGGCTGGGATTTAGGGAAGCCCATTGCTCAACACTGAGCACAATACCCAGGAGTCCCAGGGTCAGTCTCATGGGGATTCATGCGATGGGACAAGCCTGCTTTTAATACAGGCTTTGTTACCAAGTTTCATGTGTGCATTTCTACACTGGTTGTTTTCCTCTGTCCTTCAGAATTGGAGCTAAGAGCCCTACAGTCTCAGCTTCCTTTCCACACGTAGTCTCCCCACCCCACCACCACTTCCAAATCGGGAGACGCACTGAATGAATGTCTGTATTAGCACACTGTCTTTCCTGGGGTGCGGGGGCGCTTTCTTAGATTATGTAGTCTCTGTTTAGTGATCTATAAATAGAATTTACTTTGTTGTTGAGTTTCCTAGTCCATTTTCTCTAAACTTCGTTCCTAGTAGATTTTTCCCAAATTAGTTTTTTGTTTTGTTTTTCATAATTGTGTCTTTTTGAAACAAACGAAAAATTGTTTCCCAGAAAAGTCCACAGCAGTGATATATCTCTTTTTTGAGTAAGTATAGCATTAGCCTATGTGCGGAGATACCATTCACATTTGTGGACATATGTCATTGGAGCATGTCTTCTCTTACAGCAGTTAAACTAAAGATTGTAGTTTAGGGCTTGTTGTGGGTGGGTGAGGTTATAACTGGCGGCATATAAAACAACAAACGAATAAAAAGACCCATGAAGGTTGGATGGGTGTTTAATGCAAGGAAGGGAATGGGTGGAGGATAATCGAAGGCAGAGGGATGCCTATGACCAGAACATGTTAGATACATGTATAAAAGTGTTAAAGAATAAATGAAGGTAAAAATTGAGAATGTATATCCAAAAATACATAAACCATATGTGTAAGACCATCCTGTCAATTTAATAAACTGAATGAAAATTTTAAAAGCACGATTAATGGAAGACAGAGATGGCGTTTCTTCTTAGAGGAAAAAAAATAAAGGGTAAGATAGAACAAACGTGGACAAACTACATGTGTTGGGCTGTGGATGTGACTACTGCACTTCTGCCGCTTAGATCTGTTGGGATGGAGGCCCCAGGAGCAGGAACACCCCGTTTCTCACCCCCCTGCTCCATGCCTCTCAGTAGTGGCTTTGTGGGACCTCATGAATTACTTCTTACAGTTAGGGCTCTTTGGTGCGGAGTGCGCTGTGGGCAGTGCAGCCCAGAGCCGGGCAGGCGGTGTTTGTGCTGTTGTTAGCGACACGTAGCGAGTTCCTCCTGAACGGAAAGGCCCCGGCTCCAGTTTGTCGCCAGTGAAAGCCGAGTCACACAGCACATGTGGAGCTGAGCCGAGCCGCCTGGGGGTGGGGGACTGGCCTGCAAATGGGGGGCGGGTGGCAGAGCCACCGGGGATTTGTTTGGAGGCTGGGATGGGCAGAGGAAAGGGGTTAGGGTGCATGCTAAGAAAACAGCTGGAGGGGAACTGGGAAAGGCATGCTATGGCTGACCTCCTAGATGTCACCCCCTACCAATTACATCTCACTACTGGTTGGAATATTTGAGAGAATTTAAAAAAAAAAGTACCCTTTGTAGTGTGGCGTATAAATGGTTTTCTTTCCCAGGATATCCTGAGCCTGTCTAGGGTGGGTTTTTCCGTGGGTGAGTTGATTAGGAGCTATCTCCTATCCCTTTAAGAGGTAAAAACATGTACAAATGTAAATGCAGAGACTTTAACACTTCCCCCTTCCTAACATTCATATAATTGCTGTTAAGCCACATTGAAAACCCTGGGGCCTGGTGTTCACCAGGGTAAAGTTACATTTCACAAGCAGAAAATTGACTCACCACTTAGGAAAATTGGCTACCAATTATGTGTCAAAGGCTCTAAAGTCAGACCTCAGGTTTTTCTTTTTGCTAGAATGTGGTATTAAAAAGAGCACAGACAACCCAGCTCCCTGGCCCCTGTGCCCTCTTGGGACCCGCCTCTTGCTTGCTGACTTTCCTTCCAAGGTTTCTGGGCCCCAGCAAGGAAGAAGGGCTCCTGACCCCTAACCCAGGGCCAGACCTGATGGCTGGAAGATCTCACTAGTTAGAAGTGAGTTCACACACACAAACAAGCCTGTTAAAATTGTGTTCCGGCTCCTTGTGAGGAGTCTCTTTTACCCTACCGCTGTTGTCCAAAGCCTGAGAAGCTGTAATTGAGGCTCATTAGGCCAAGGGGAGATAGAAAGAGAGGAGGGTTTCTGAAGACACACTGCAGAAGTCAGTGGACATCTGGTGTCTCTGGTGACAGGGTCTCCTTACATCCACACCATATGCAGGACTGCTGCTGAAGACTCATTGGTCCCTTTTGTTAAGGGATGAACCACTTGAGAAGGAGGGATCAGTTCCCCACCTGGGGAGGAGGGACCCATCGAGATCCCAGGCAGAAGGGGGAGAGGACCTAGAGAGTTCCATGGAGGGGTGGATGGTGGCAGTAGGGAGATCCAGAGGAGGAAAGAGAGATATATAGATACAGGGCCACAGAGACAGAGAAGCATCAGAGCCATAGAGAGACATGGAGAGGAGAAGGAGAGAAGAGAACTTGCAGACCCTGAAGGGTCGGAGAGTATTTTTATGTAACCCCCCACACACACTCCCTTTTCTTCTGTATCCGTTTTCTTGACAAACTCCTGGCCTTCTTCCCAGGCCTGTTTTCTGTTCCTGTCATAGTGGCTTTACCCCTGGCTTTATTTTTAATGCCTAGATATTAAGCCTTATTTATTGCTTCATGTTCTGCCTCTAGAGGGAGAGAAAGAGAAAGCATCAGGACTTGCCAAACTGGGGAAGTCTGCTGGGCTCTATGGGAGAAAGTTAGTTTTCAGGACAACCAGGATGTCAAGGCATATTGGCGATTACCCCAGATAAGCCTGCCGTCTAACAACAGGATGCAATATGCAGTGATCTGAGTGAGAAAAACCAGCCTCATTTTGCCTTCTGGGAAATCTACTGCTAGCTATTTCTGTTCAATTCTGAAGTTTGGACAATTTCCAGAGTTCTCAAGAACCAACTACCTTAAATCATCATCATCATCTTCTTCTTCATCATCATCATCACCATCTTTTTTCTTTTTTTTTTCTGACAGAGAAGACTATTTTGTCTAAGGGACAGCACTTGGAGGCCTGGGTTTCTAATATCTGATTTCAGCTTAGTTCCGTCTTTTTGGCTGGAATCAAGGAAAGAAAGCATTCATAATTCGTACAATGTCTCATTCACTTTGGAGTCTTCATTGGGTTAAACACTTGGTGTGTGTGAGCTTTTCCTTATTTTTCAGTTCACAGGATGTGAAAGTATGTTTTTCTGATCACAACACAAACATCTTGAGAGGACTTTCCCCCCTCCGAGCTCTACCTTTCTACTTATCTGAAAGATCTTTCTCTCAGTTTCGAGGCTCTCGCAGGCTCCCTCAAGTGCTGCCTAATTAGAGGTCTTCTATCCACTAAGTATTTTCTTAAATGTATAATTGATTGTGCAAGGAAGGAAGAGCTGCAGGAGTGGAAATCATACATCATTTCATTATTAATGGCAATGTCTAAATAAAATAGACTTTGTCATGCTAATGGATGACAAAGTATATTTAATGTTAAGTCAGAAGATTTCTTTTTCTTTTCTGTTCTGAGACCAGTTTAGGAAGTTTTTAGTAGCACTGAATATATTGATGAATGTGTTCTAGCATAATGGGCTATGACTGGGAGCAGGAGCCAAATCGAAGTGGAAAGAATGCAAGAGGAGGGTGTGGGAAAGCGAGTAATTTGAAAAGCCCTATACATCAGCTCCTTTTTACTACCTGTGAAGAAGTGGGATTTTTACCTGGATTTCATGGAGAAGGTGTCTAGGAAGTGTTTAAACCCTCCTGGCGCAGCACTCCCTGGACAGAACTGCAGTGCCCCTCACCCTGGAGCCTTCCAGCTGTTTTCAGTGAGAGCTCTTTAGAAGAATGGCGCTGTAGATCCTGAAATGGGTGGTTCCAACGGGATGAATCTATATCAGTGTGAAGTTCTTCCCAGACTATGGTGCAAGAGATCTATGTGGGCATAGAAGCAGAGAAGGAGAGAGGGAGGAGAGGATGGGAAGACGAGAGGGCGGAGGTTGAGGAGAGGTAGAGGGAAAAGACAATGATGTGGGTTGTTCTTGATGGTATTATCGAGTCAGTGGATGTTGGGTCCCATCAGGATTCCTCAAGAGCAGATTGACACATGCCTCCCAGAATGATGACTTTAGCTAGGATTAGGGTCACAGGTTGCCACGCCTGAATTTTTTTTTTTGCATGAGTGCTGAGAGTTGAACTTGCATCCTCATGTTTGCGCAGTAAGAATTTTACTGACTGAGCCATCTAGACAGCCCTCAGAATCATGTTCCTGAAGGGCAGGAAGCTAGATATTTATTTCCTGGTTCCTGCCCTCTATTGCTTGAGGGTTATCTCTGGGTATGCTGACCCAGACCTGGAAAGTCCTTCAGAGTTGGCACAGCACAGAAGAAAGCCTTCCTGTGGTGGGGTGTGACTAACATTGAAGAAGGTGCGTCCTAGTTGTGAGGCGGTTCCAGAGACATCTCTTTCAGAAAGTGACCGTGAAGGCCAGAGGAAGGAGAAGCAACTGAAGCCTTTGTTCTAAATTGAGTGACTCTTGTGCCCTTGGATGAGATGTTGCTCGGTTCTCTGTCAAGTCTGTGAGGGAATGTACACACTCCTGTATGTTTGGGGTGGCAACTGAAGGCCTTGAGAGCGCTCTATCTTTTTCAAAGAGTGCTCATGTTGTCAGACGGGTTATTGTGACTTTGCTCTGGGAGACATAATCCCAGCATACAGAAAACACGGGACCTGTCTCCTGACACAACCAGGAGATACAAAGATGTGTGAGACAGGATCTGAGTCAGGTCTTCAGCCTGGAATGTGGAGAGTTCTGGTGTGCAGGGCTCTGTTAGCTGTGGAACATTTATCCCTCACCAAGAAGCAAGGACTGGAAATCAGCTTTTGATGGGGATATGAGGGAAATAAGCAGGTGAGGTTCTGTGACTTTCCTGAAAGCTTTGGAAAGGGCATCCTACAGAGGGAGGGAGTAATGGTACCTGGATGTGTGGCAGCTTGTGGGAAAGACTTTAGGTCAGTGTGTTTAGACCAGAAAGTTGTGGCAAGAGGGTCAGAGTTTTCTTTTGCAGCAAGTAATTATTTTTCATGAATGTGGGTTCATAAAAGATCCATATTAATGAACTCAGTGATGAAACACAAGCTCTCATTTCAACTTCCCAGACTTGGGCATCTTCCTCATATATCTGTTTGACAGCTTTTTCTGTCCCTTTGGTTGTAAAACCCTGAGGAAGCCCCTGCTACTGCTCCTCATCCCTCCTCTCGAGCCCCATCAGATGCCTTTCAACCCTGTTCCTATGAACCAGCCTCACTTCTGCCTTTACTAAGACACTCCACAACCATTCTGTATTCCTGGAGTCAGGGTGAGCTACTTAGATTCTCATCTGACCACATTTTCTCCAGACTAAAATCTGCTACCGGCTAGTCACTCCTAGCTATGACTGAATACCTAAGAAAGACAACCTGAAGGAGAAATGATTTATGTTAACTCAGGGTTTCAGGGATTTTAGCTTACAGTCGCTTGGTTCTTGTTTCCTGGGCCTATGATGAGTCAGAATAATGTGACCCCATGACAGTCAGGAAGGAGATGGGAAAGCCAGAGGAAGAGGGCCAGCAGGAGGGAGAAAGAGGTATCCCCAACAATCTGCTTCCCCAGTGCCCTACATTTTCCAGCTGGGGCAGCTAAAGTTTCTAGTCTTTAACAAAATACTCTATTTTGGTGACACTCACCAGCTGGGGACCAAGCTTTCAAAATGTGAGCCATTTTGGGAGACACTTTACATTTAAACCACAACAAAAGGATTGTTATTCTTCTTCTTCGGATAAGAGCCAAGTTCTCACACAGTTCCCATTGCTTCTGCCAGGGATACCCATCCTGTCTTTCATAAGTGCACTTCATCCATGCAATCAGATTTTAGCTCCCTCCCTCAAATTCTTAGCTATTCCTTCATTGCTAGTCCCATCTGGGTGCGTTTTTCATCAGAGGATGCTAGGAGAGACTGTAGCAAGGGGCTGTGGATATTAGTTCCCTGGCCAACACAACGACAGACGCTCAAAAAATACCTAAGACCAAATCATCAGTGAAAGGGGATGCGGCTTGGGTTGCAGGGGCTTTATGTCCCATGCTATAATGTGTTGTAATAGACCCCTGCTCCCACCCATGTAGATTCTTGAGAACCAGCTGAGTCTCTTCCCATCTCTGGCCAAGTGATACAACACCTGAAGGTTGACCTGAGCCACGATGTAAGTGTTCATACCATGAAAACTGGGAAACACTATAAAGCAGAGCTCCCTCCTCACACTTTACCATAAGAGCCCGGATTAGTGGGTAGTGGTCCCTGTCAGAGCTTATGTTCCTCATACTTTCCTGTCACAGAAGTCTTCGCCATTGAGCTTTTTACCGTCAGACACTCCATCTTGTTTAGGCTCTGAGTCCCTTGGTTCTTGTCCTGAAGCAGGACATGAAATTCAGTAAGCATTGATTCTAGAAAAACACAGATGTTAACCAATAGCTGGATCTCCAATGATGCTGTGTGGTCTCTTTCTCTTTTCAGGACAGGTTTTCTCTGTGTAACAGACCTGACTATCCTCATGCTGTTAACCAGTGTGGCCTTGAACTCATGAACTCATAGAGATCTGCTTGCCTCTGCCTCTCAAGTGCTGAGGTTAAAGGTGTGCACCACCACTACCTGTCCTGTCCTCTTTAATATGGTATATTTATTTATTCATGTGTGTGTGTATGTGTACATGTGTGTGTGCTCTCAGATGTCAACCTTGGGTGTGGTTCCTCAGGAGCTAACCACCTTGGTTTTTTTTTTTTTTTTTTTTTTCAGTCCCTGCAGGGCTTGCTCATTAGGGTAGGTTGGCTGGTGAGTGAATTCTCAACACCAAGATTATAAGCACACTTTGCCATGCCCTGCTTCTGACCTGGGGTTCTAACTCATGTCTTCATAATTGCACAGCAAGCCATTTATCCATGGAAATATCTCCCCAACCCCCACACACTTCTACACATTGTACTGTTAGAGAGCACATTTGTCACTGTGGATACATTGATATGTTTAACAATACAATCCCATAATAAAGCTGGTGAGTTTAATAGATCACTGAAAACCTTTGGGGAGGGTATTTATGGCTCATATTCCTGTGTGGCAGAAGCATTTCTTGCCTTGTGCATACAGACCTATGCAACCAGGGATCTAAACAATTAACTGTGTTCGACGACAGGATGGAGTGTTACAGGTACCTTAGACAGGAACTGGTTGATTCTATCTAGAGCTAAAGGGAAAGTAACATTTGAATTCTACTAGGAAGGATATAAGGAGAGCTATAGGGAACAGAGCGCAAAGGCAAGGAGGCTAAGTTCAGAAGTTACATGAGAGCAATGACCCAGAGATAATGATGTCTTGGTTAGTTGTAATGACAGAGATAGAGGCAAGTGGCCAGGGCACAGCTGGATTGGCTGTAGACAGAGAAGGGAGATGAGAGTCAAGGTGAACATCTTGGGTCATTTTGTTCAGCTGTCTCCTTTTCTGGTGAGTATATGGAAGAGGTGAAGTGATCTAAATATGCTCCTGAATGTTCTTGTTATCTTGACTGATCTCGATATGACTTGGTGACAACTTGATCTCATGATGCTGCGGTTCCAATCGTGGCCTGCACAATTTGATTTCTCCAAACAGCTCTGGACTTGTTTTCCATTTCATTGTTCCTGAGTTTCATTACTGTCATTGTCTGCAGCCTAATTCCATTTCTGTTCAGTCACTCATTAAGTACCTTAAAATTATGCAGGAAGGAAACACGCAGGGACGGCGTATGCAAATCAGCAGCGCCCCTCACCCCAGCCCTAAATAGACATCTTGGTTTGTTACATTAGGGAGTTTCAGATCACTTCTTTTGTGTAATGAAATTGCAGCCTCACACTTTGAAGGCACGCAGGAATCTTTTCCCCCTTTCTTTTAAATATAAGAAGAAAGAACAATAAAAATATTTTCATTTTGAGTCAGAAATAGTATGTGAAACAGCAAGGAGAAGGGTGGGAGTAACTGTTTATAGATTTTTCTTTTTTTGGTCTTGGCAAAATCGGGTAGTTCCCATAAACTCAACTTGGCTAAGAGAACCTTCTAGATAAGAATTCTTGAGACTTAACTCTTCTTCCACATTAAGAAAAAACAATAAGAAATTACAAATGATATAGTCTTGAATACAAAAACATAAACTTTGATATTGACTTTTTGGAAGTTAAACAATAAACCATAATTTCTTTCCCCCTTATTTTCTGGCTAAGAGGACCACTTTATAAAACATATCTTGTTCTATAATAAAAAATGAGGAAAACATAAATAAAACATATTCAAATATTTATACAGTTATTCAAAGGATTAAATGTATTTGGTAAGGTTCAAAGGTTATTTAATATTTCCCCTTGCTTTTGAGTCTTTGATTTTAGTTCTGGTACTTTTTTTTTCCACTGTGGTTTTGTTTATAGAAGCTAACTTATTTACTACCCTTAAGAAATCACTTTAAAAATATGCAGATACAACTGAACGAGGGGGAGACATGTACATCTGAGATAAAGTAATAATTTGAGGGCTAACAAGATGGTTTGGTGGATAAAGGTGACTGCCGCCAAGCTTGACAGTGTGAGTTTGATCCCCAAGACCCACATGGTGGAAGGAGAGGGCCAATTCTGACAAGTTGTCATTTGGTTGCCACACATTTACTGTAGTGCACACACATATACTAAAGAAATAAATGCAACACAAGTTAAATGTTTGGGGCTGGGAAAGATGGATTGGTGGCCACTTAGAAGCATCAAGACTAGAGTTCAGATCACTAGCATCTGCCTAAATTCTGCATGGACATGGTGGCTCATGTATAATCTTACTGCATGGCTTGTAGAGACAGGGGAATCCCTGAAGGAAGGTGCCTAACTAGACAAGCTGTATCAGTGAACTCTGGGTTCAAGTGTGAGACATTACCTCAATGCATAATATGGAGAGCATTCACAGCAGAGACATCAGATCTGCCTCCTCATGCACAGATGTGTGTGCATACCCAGAACACACATGCAAACACATAAACACGTACACACCGCACATATGCAAAAGTACTTTTGTAATAGCTATGTTATTTATATTATATTATTAGTTAACATTGAATGCTACCAAGTAACTGACAAAATATGAAAAATAAAACTACTTATTGGACCCATAGGCAAAATCTCAGATCCATATTCCAGAGCACTTTCCTAACCTGTGGGTAGTAGCCCCCACAGAGGTCGTATATCAGATATCCTGCATATCAGATATTTATACTGTGATTCATAACAGCACACAAATTACAGTTAGGAAGTAGCAGTGAAAATAATGTTATGGTTGGGTGTCACCACAACATGAGAAACTGTTTTGAAAAGTTGCAGCATTAGGGAGGTTGACAACCACTGTTGTAGAGGAACATAGTTTTTGCTTATTTAAAAAATCATATGAATACTCTATGCCAATGAAAATCATTTTCCTCGCATTTACTTAAACTGGAAAAAGAGAGAAGCAGTTTATGTGTTAAAAATGCAAGGATTTTTTTTTTTTTATCACGAGTCTAGGTGACTTGACTTCTGTTACCTTCCCTTCTGCATGTCAGCCAGGATTTCCCTGTGAAACAGAGCAAACTTTTTCCTAGTTTGGTTTGTTTGATTGTATCAACATTTACTCTCCAGATAGTAATTTCTGGGAGATAAAAAGAACAATAGTAGCAACTGTGACACTTGAAGTTAAGGTCGGGCTCATTGGCAGTTTTCTCATCTGGCAACATCCTTCCCAATATTGTCATTTCTTTGTGATTCCTAAGCAGAAGATGGGCTCATGAATCCTCTATACCAAGATTGTCACTAGTTCCCATTTAGGGTGAACTAAATTCCTCTTAACAAATACTAATTGGTGTGCAATGTAGTTAAATATTCTGATTAATAGATAATTCTTCACATGGTACATGTCGAGTATCATTTCAGATGCA
>PVIU01016895.1:0-43477 GCA_004026605.1 Ondatra zibethicus
TTTTTTTTTAATCAGCAAACTTATCTGTAAATCTTTCTTGCCTGAAATTGGTACAAAGTACTTTATAAACCATTTTTGTAATCCCATGCACTACAGAAAATTCATTTGATAAAAGTAAATTTCCTGGCTAGTTTTATGTCAACTTGACACAAGCTAGAGTCATCAGAGAGGAGGAAGCCACCATTGAGAAAAAGCCTCCATAAGATCAGGCTGTTGGAAAGCCTATAGGGCATTTTTTTAAATTAGTGATTGACCTGGAGGGCTCAGCCCATGGTGGGTGGGGCCACGCCTAGGCTGGTATTCCTGGGTTCTATAAGAAAGCAGACTGAGAAAGCCAGTAACCAGTACTCCTCCTTTGCCTCTGCAACAGCCCTGTCTCCATGTTCCTGCTGTTTTGAGTTCCTGTCCTGAATTCCTTCAGTGATGGACGACAATGTGGAAGCATAAGCCAAATAGACCCTTTCCTCCCCAACTTGTTCTTGGCCATGGTGCTTTCTCACAGCGACAGTAACCCTAAGACAGCAAGTACTCAAAAGAGTTCTACTTAATCTTTTCAATCTCTCAGACACTGTAACTTCAAAAGCCACCACAATCCAAAATGAGGGCTAGGAAGATGGTTCAGCACCCATGTAAATGCCCAGTAGGTACGGCAGCTTGCCTGTAATCCCAGCACTTGTTGTGTGGAGACAGAGGATTCTCCAGGGCAAACTGGTAAGCTAGACTAACCAATTCAGCAAGTTCATCATCCAGAATGAATGGCCCGTCTCAAAATTTAAGTGAACAACAATTAAGATATCTGAGGTTATTCTTTAGTCTCCAGCTACACACACACACACATACACACACACACACACACACACACACATTTTAAAAAGCTCCAAATATACATTACAGCAAGTCTCTCCTTTTGAGAAGCTGGAACTCACCTATCTTGTTCTGTACTACCTTCTTTCTTAAGAGTGCACATATGTCTTCTCATGTCCTTGACCAAATGCATAGTGTGACTTACCTTTTTTGTGTGTGTGTTAAACAGTGCACTTTCCTTTACCTAATAAATCTCAAATTTGCTCTCTATGACTCATCCTGAAATTCTTTCTATTGCATTAATCAAAATCCCAGCCTCACCTAGTTAGAGGTCTGAGAAATTGAGTCCTCAGGACGCTACAGACCACATGTCAAGTTGTGTCCCCTACTGTTCCTGGCAGTGTTTACATCTAAAATATCGCCTGAAGCCTGCAGTGTTGGAGGTTCGGTTGGCAAATGATAGACTTTTGGGAAGTCACTGGACCATGAAAGGTCTGGCTTCATTGATGAATTAATTTGATGGAATGATTGGGAAGTGGCAGAGACTTATGAGGTCCTGCCAAGATGGAAGAAATAGATCACTGGGGGCATGCTTTTGAAGGGTATCTCTTGTCCCCTGTCCCTCTCTGCTTCCTGACTGCCAGGAAGTGACCAGCCATCCTGGGCCATACCCTGCCATCATGGCACATTGACACCACAGGCCCAGA
Source organism: Ondatra zibethicus (assembly GCA_004026605.1). Taxonomy (NCBI): domain Eukaryota; kingdom Metazoa; phylum Chordata; class Mammalia; order Rodentia; family Cricetidae; genus Ondatra; species Ondatra zibethicus. Next base: position 1,512 of record PVIU01016895.1, read on the forward strand.
AACAAGCAATAGACCCAAGTGACTATGAACAGAGACTGTGAGCCAGAACTATGTCTTTCTTCCTCTATCTTTCTCAGTTATTTCTCAGAGCAAAAGAAAACTAACACAGGAATTAAACAACATGCTGGAAAAGCATGCGATGCCACATGGAACTCTACTTCTTTATGACAAAGTCGCAGAGTACTTTATATTTCTTGAAGAAAACACAAATACACACACACACACACACACACACAGACACACATACTCAAAGAGAGAGAGAGTTGGTGGCTTAGAAATGACAGGAGGACCTTGCATGAGTCAGTAAGAACTGAGCTAAGGAGAAGGATGCCATCCCACACAGAAGAGGTTCCAGGCAAGAGTCTTCTTTGGGACATAGAGGAATACTGTTGGAAACCTAAGCAGGCTGGATCAGGCCTAACTTAAAGATGCTCTCAATGCTCACTGCTTACCTCACACTCCAAGACACCAAGAAGAAACAGCAAGGGTCCACACTTGCAATTCAGTTTTACGGAAACACTAATATTTTAACAAGAATATTTTATGGAGAGGTGCAGAAGACTCATGCTACTTATAGCAGAAGCACACGCCATCTCCATTAGACATTCTCGTTCATCTCCCCCACCAGACATCACAACCCATCTTCTCCTCGCCACGAGAGGTCTCAACAGTCACCTTGCACACGCCATACAAGCAAAACCTTAGAAGGGAGCACACCTGAGCATCTACCTGTCCTTACACAGACCAGACAGTTAGCTGCCATGAAATCACTTCCAGTCATAGAACACTTGTCAATCACACAGACAAGGCTTGTCCCTGGAATAGGTGAAAAGAATAGGGAAAAGCTTGCCCTCGGAGACAATCAGGAAGCAGTCATAAAGCTTCTGTTGGCATCTGGCCCAGTATCAAACAAAAACACAGACCCTCAGTGGTTAGAGCCTGTGGTGTTCAACCGCCTCATCCCTGGAGTTATGGAAGGTTCAGAGAGCAACACTAACAAGGAAGAGATGAGGCCAGAACTCAGGACAGGCACAGGCAACTACTGGGTCAGAGGAAGTGTTGCAACATCTCCAAGCAGGGCCCTGGGCCACAGGATGCCTCAGCTACATGCTTGCCTCTCCGGAGCTGGGAAGTTCCTGGGGGGAAGAAGCAGGGGCAAGGACGGTTAGACGCAGAGTTGCAACAGGAAGCAACATTAGGCACAATACGATAGAAGAAGCTGTCCAGTTTTCCAGGCCATATCCTGGTTTTAGCCTTGAAAGCCCACATGTCACGAATCCCCAGTCCTAGATAACAGTGAAATAAGGTACCCTCTCCTCCCCACCCTGAGAGTTTCCAGTAGCAAAGGAGTGAAACACCCTGGTTAGATGCCAGGGGTACCATAGGTGCCGCTAACAGCCATATGAGCTAAGCACAAACCTTCTATGTTCTGCACACAGAAATGGGAATAAAAGGGAGATTCTAGGAGAGAAAGAGCAGCCCTTTAGGGTGATCTGAAGTAGCTGCACTTTGAAAGTTTGTGCCCAGGATTTATGTGTCAGAAACCTAATCTTCAAAGTTCCGTGTTGGTGGTAGTTGAAGGTAGGGCCTCTGGGAAGTGATGGGGTGGGGAGACTGAGGCCCCTGTGAATGGATTTACCCATTCACGGATTAATGAGTGGGTTATTGTGGGAATGGCTTTGTTTTTAAAACTCTTCTGATATACTTGCTTGTCATAGGATGCCCACTACCGTAATGTTATAACCCTCCAGAAAAGCCCTCACAGGGTGCCCGTGGACTTCTCAACATTCAGAACACAGAACTAAATAAACTACCTTCCTTTATTAATTATCCAGTCTTGGATATTTTCTTATAACAACAGACAATGGACTACATTGACTGACCTCATGGCCTGGCCAGCCAGGACTACAGGGCTACCCTCTGAAAACTGGCATTCAGTTACACCAGCTTCTTCACCCCCTGCCAAGGTTGGACCTGGTATGGAGAGCAAATGAACAAAATAATCTAGCACCATAATTATTAATATCAGTGCTTATATTTTTACACAAATTCCAAGAACTTTACCCACCCCATCTCTACAAAGCCTTATCCTCTTGGGTCACGGCACCCACATTTACAAAACCTAACCAAAGGAAAACCACATATCCCATCACCACTCGGCCCCATGGCACAATAGGGGGACAGACTAAATATAATCTTCCAAGACCTTGAGCAAGAACCACACAGTCACTTTCTTCCTGTAAACCCAACCCATAATAACTATGAGAATAAATGGATTATAATAACTTTCATTTGATAAGATTTTATTATCTCTATTATATTTATTTAGTTAGTTATGGTGAGGGGCACATGGTCACAATACAAGTGTAGAGCGGTCAGAGGACAACTTATAGAAGTCAGAATCTCACTTTCCATAATGTGGGTCCCAGAAATCAGACTTAGGTCATCAGGACTGGAGGCAGACACTTTACCTGTTAAGCCATCTTGTTGGCTCTCAACTGATGAGTTTTGAGGCAACTGGCTATTAGCATGGAGTATATACTTGTTATAAACTACAATTATTATTTTTTTGGTTGTTGTTTTTTTTTGATACAGGGTTTCTCTGCAGCTTTGGAGCCTGTCCTGGAACTAGCTCTTGTAGTCCAGGCTGGCCTCGAACTCACAAAGATCTGCCTGCCTCTGCCTCCCGAGTGCTGGGATTAAAGGTGTGAACCACCACTACCTTATTTATTAAATCAACATATTGCATAGATAAGAAGAAAACAAAGGAGCGGCATAATGTAGTCTGCTCCCCGGGTGTGCTCTTAACCTGGACTATAAGGGATGGATAGTGACTTCAAAGACCATCCCAGCATCCCTCTTACATACTAGTCTCTATCACAGAGCAACATGTGCTTATGTGCATACTCCAAGCCAAGCAGAACTGTTGCTTCTTGCTTTCAGTTAAGGAGGGTATTCTGTCTGTGGATTCCCAAATTAATATGCCAGATAGAGACATATATCAGCAACCATAACATTCTACATATATGACAAGACAGCCACACCCAACTACATGCGTGGCTGTACCCAAGTGTTACTTAAAGTGAGACCTAAGTAACCACAGCAGAAGGAGGCAGAAGCTTTTCATTAGCTGGACAGCAGGATGCAGAGCAATCAAAGGGATGTTGGAGAATGTGGGCTTTAAAATGGGTGGGATAAAAACAGAGGACTACTGGGTGAAAACAGCTTCATGACTCACTTCTAGGGGTCTTGGAGTTCCCAGACCACCTCAGCTTTAAAGCAAAGAACACAGTAGCAAAACACATTGTGCCGATCCTATACAGCACTCCCAGAAACCATGGTGATGGGTGTTAACTCAGACCAGCTGATAGAAGGGCTTCCAGAGGCACAGGCCAACTCAATAAACTGCAAGAGAATGGCAAATCAATAGTGTACGGAGGACAAAGAAACAGCTCTGGGGGTGGCAAGAGTGGTCCTGAATTCAAATGCGCTCATCAGTGTAGCTAGAAGGATGCCACTGACCATGAGGAGATGGATGGATGGAAAATGTAGGGAACTGGCCTTGCTTCCTTCAGAAGGTGGTGGGAAACTGTGAATCGTGCTTTGCTTTCTACATTTCTCTGTTAGGGGCATGTACCAATCACAAAAGTAGAAAGCCCAGGAGTACAGACTCCAAATTTCAACTCTCATCTTCATTACTAAATCTAAACTCTGAGAGGGCTAGAGGTTGCTAGCATGGAGGTTCAAGGTCAAGTACCAGGTTGAGCAGAATCTCAGCGAGTCCAGGAGCAAGCCCTGGGTCTTTTACTAGTCACTCATTCCTCAGCGGGCCGGGAGCCGCTGCACTCCAGCCCAATTTGGGTTGACCTGATAATCCACGTCTCTCAGCACAGCAGGGCATGGCTGGAAGGGCAGTCTTCATCCCAGAAGGGCTAAAAGGGACTTCTCAATAACCAGATATAATAAAGGTATAGAGAGGAAATGTATACACTTCTGCAATTAAAACACACACATACAACATACATACACACACATACACCTAGGAAACAGTGGGAAAATGAGCAAACAAGCCCACTGAACAGAATCTCAAACTTTAACTTTACATTCTAATTTCTAAAGCCTGCAGCTGGTTCTCTGCTTTTCTACACAGTGTAGTAATCAATGAGGTCTAAGCTCTATGATGACAGGATGGTGTCTTGCATTTCCTTTCTGCCCAGGTATAGTGGCTCTATGAAGGACGATGAGGCATGAGTAAGGGGATGGGAAGATCGGGAGCCTAGGTTCAGATAATGCAATACTTGGTTGGGCATGTTGGTTCATGATCTTGAGTTTGAGGCAAGCCAGAACGACAGAGGAAAACCCTGTCTCCAAAAGAGGGGGGTCTATTTATAACATATCCTTTCCTACACAGATGTAGGAAATTCAAACAGATCAGAGAAAATGTGGTCCACTAAGTTCATTTACTATGACACCTGCAGTGTTCTCAAAAGTAGGTCTGCCCATTTGCCACTGGTCTTGGAATCAGATGCTGTCACCAGGTCTCCAAAAGTCAGAAGTGCCCAAGACATCCTCATGCTCTGAGCTAGAGCCCCAGATGGCCACAGTAATTGCACTACAAAACAAACCATCTCCCTGCACAGACTCTGCTGTACCCTTAGGAGACTTGAAGGCTTCTGCTTCTCAGGGTCCAAAGAAAATGACAGTTTTGTACCCAGAGCAGGTGTCCCTGAATCAAGATGACATCTACAAATCCAGGACATTTGTACCAACTGTTCCTGTCCTCCAGTACTGGAAATCTTCCAGAATGAGAGATAAATACATCCTCTCATGATTCCAAGAGCCGATCTTTTATCCTTGCCCGTACACTGAAGTCGAAAATCTTTGCAGATTCTCAATACACTGTGTCCTTGAGGATCTGGCAGCTTGACATGCCCCAGTCCTTCTTGGAGCCAGCAATGATTGCCACAAAGCAGAGAAAAAAAGACACTAGTCTTTTAAGTCCTAATAGGACACGAAAGACCGAGAAGAGATTCAACAGTGACATCATGCAAGGGTCACAGATATGATAAGGAGATATCGACAAAGTCCAGCACAAGTTCAGATGGACAAGCACTTAATTCACTTGGGCACTGGTCAAAAGTATCAAAGAGATGGCTTTTGAACTTGAAGGATGAGTGGTGGCTATTGGGTAGAAACGGAGGAAGGGGCCCAATTCTAAGCAGGTGCACAGCACACACAGAAATAAAAGCTAGGCCAGCATGACTAACTGATGTGTTTGGGATGCTAATAGCCTTTGACCTATCAGTGAAATGATGCAGAACAGGTGGATAGAGCAAGGCAGAAGGGTTTCATATCCTTACTGAAACCACGAACAACCATTTAGGGTTTTGTGCAATAAACTTTGTGGGAGTTAGGTCTTAGCAATCCAACTCAGGTTGTCAAGTCACCTTTACCACTGAGCCATCTCTCCAGCCCCAAGCTTGAATACACTTGCATCGGATGTCTCCGGTGGCTTCGTGGATGATGAATCAGAGTGGGGGCAAAATGAGAGTGACACAGTGAGAGACAAGGGATCTAAACCAGCACAGGAGAATCGGGAACAGGATGAGGGGATGTCCACGAAGTCAGAAAGTCCAACAATGTAGCCACGAGGTAGGGAGAGGAACTCAGCATTCCAGGGTTCTCTCCTCTTACAGCAAAGGCACACTCACTCTTTCCTCAACTCTCTTCTCCTCCCCGACTTAGACCTCTACAGTTTTGCTTTGGGATAAGTTATGGGCCATACCTGGCTTTGCTGTCACTCACACCTCAGATCTGTGTCATTTACCACAAATGCTGGCTGGATGGCTATGCCATCTGATTTTCACACTCTATAGTTGAATTCCTGTGTGTCCTTTTGAACTGAAGTCCATCATCTTTCCTTGTTAGAAAAAAAAATGGTTTTGTGAAAATGTATCCTCTCCCTCATCCTTCCCCGCTTAGCTCAACTCACATCAAGTTCACAGGGCAAGAACTGATCTGTTTCTATGTTCCCCTTCATGCCAAACATGTTCTTGGCACCCAGGGAACGCTGATGACTTCTACCAGCCACAAAAATAATAATCTATAAATACCTTGGCTTCCTGCAGTTGAGATGAATTAACCACACTGCAATTAAGGAAAAGCTGTAGAAAACATTTAGTTAGCAACTTCCCCATGTAGACAACAAGATTAAGGCAATAAATACCAGCTCCAACATATTTCTTTGGTGACATTTTATAAAACAGTCCATAAAATACTAAGGACTGCCCAATGTCACAGCAGAATGCTTGCAATGTATGAGTCACCCATAAGCTAAAATTGAACAGATTAACCCACATGTAAAAGATAGAATAATAAGCATCAACAAGTTTTACTAATGTGAGAGAAGAGAGATGTTTCCTCCCCTAAAATCTCATTGATACATCATACTTTAGGCCAGCAGGATGCCTCAGTGAGTAAAGGTACTTGCCATAAAGCCTAGTGGCCTGAGTTTCATCTCCACAGCCTACGTGGTAGGAGAACAGAACGGAACTACCGTAGGCTGTCCTCTGATCACCACATGCATACCATGGCAGGCAGACAGGCAGGCAGGCAGGCACGCGTGCACATGCACACACACACACACTAAAGCAATGTAATAAAAATTTAAACCATACTTTAGAACAGCAATTCTCAACCCCTTTGGAAAACCTCTATCCCCAAAAATATTTATATTACAATTCATAACCGTAGCAAAATTAAAGTTATGAAGTAGCAATAAAAGTAATTTTAGAGTTGGGAGTCACCACAACATGAGGTATTAAAGGGTCGCAGTATGAGGAAGGTTGAGAACCACTGGTTTAGAACAATAAAACAGTGTTATAGCACGATCTTATTTATATACTTCTAGAGAAAACTATAAATGGCCTCTGGATTCAGGCACAATAGTAACCAGAAAAGGACATGAAATCTACCAGTCTTGGTTCTGGCCAAGAATAGATAAGATAATAATGTACACCTAGAAAGAAATGTAGGTCCATGGCTGCTACAGACTGAAGTCAAAAGGACCTTAAGTCATGGTTCAGGCATCTAAACCAACGGGTAAAACTATATTACATCAATTATTATCACACTAAACCTCACTGACACAAAAGTTTCAAAGACAATCAAAATCTATCATAAAGAAAAGACAAAAACCATATAGCTCAAAGAGAATGTCCAGAGAAAATAAGGAACTGAGGATTCAAGGAAGGTAGGGAGTCCCAACAAGAATGGAGCATCACGTCTGGAATGCACCTTGGGCCATAATAGCCCTCAGATCCCTAATAACCAAGGTACACTGAAGGAGTTCAGAGGCCACCCTGTGTCACAGGGCTTCAGGACTCAATATAGATGTGACTTGGGAAGTTCTGTTCTAGATTTCTGCTATGACATCAAAAAAAAAACCTTTTTAATCTCAGTAACAGAGCTTCAGAATAAGGTTACCATCACTTTACATGTTACTTTAGTGAGCTGAAACTCAGCTGAATAATTATGAAGTTATCTTATTGAATAATAATTGTTACATTCCCATAAGCTCATCTCACTGCATAATTAAAGGCAAGTCTCCTAGTTCCATTACACACACCGGCCACTCAGGGAGGACTCTGAATTATCTTGACTATCTCTCTATTAGGGTGTGGTGGTTTGAAAGAAAATGGCTCCCATAGGGAATGGCACTATTAGGAGGTGCCGCTTTGGTGCTGTGGAGAAAGTGTATCACTGTGGAGATGGGCTTTGAGGTCTCCTATACTCAAGCTATGTTCAGTGTGGGACACAGCTGCTTCTGTGCCCTGCAGATCAAGATGTAGAACTCTCAGTTGCTCCTTCTCCAGCACCATGTCTGTCTGCATGTCTCCATTTCCCACCATGATGATAATAGACTAGACCTCTGAAACTATAAGCCAGTCCCAATTAAATGTTTTCCTTCATAAGAGTTGCTGTGCAGTGGTGTCTCTTCACAGCAGTAGAAACCCTAACTAACACATAAGTTGAAGTTGTGATCAAGGTGGCTAGAAAACGGCTAAACACTAACTCCCTCTGCATCCATCCACCCTATCCTCCGGGAAGTTTCTCTGCCCCCACGAGTGTCCCTTGCCCGAGGAGGTATAACTGATGTGCACTTTCTCCTTCCCCCAAAGTCCAAGATGCCATCACTTTCAGGTAGAAGGACTAATACATTTGACAGTATTTAACAAAATCTAGTGTCCCATGACCTTCACCTTCCTATAACCCTTCACGACAGTCAAGTGTTTCAGCCTACCTTCCTATGCAGGGCTGAGGGCCACATGTCCAGGATACACATAGGTGCCATCACTACTACTAGATTTGTTGTGCAGTTTCCACTTTCAAAGTATTTCCATATTCTCGCTGTCATTCAACCCAAACAACACTGCTACTTCACACACTAGAAGCTTAAGGAGTGGAGAAACGCAGACACTTCCCCAAAGTGTCCAAGAACGCACAAAGGAGAAAAGTAGATTTCCTCTTCTGTTTATCTTTGTCACATCCCAAAGATGCCACCAAACAACACTCGATCCCACAGAATGATTCAAGAGGCCCATAAAAGGGGCTGTTGCTTGTTGTATAAAGCTGCAAAAAAGACTCTGAGACCAGACCAGCTGCTTGGAAGAGGTTTAGATCAACTGAGGCATCTGGAGAGAGGACACTCTCCAACCTGGCGAGCTGCCGGTGGCTCTGCACTGTGCTCCAGGTTCCCAACTTTGTAATCCGTCACCACGCTGGGGTGGCCTTGATGACGCAGCTAACTTTGAGTCATTTCTGCTCCTATAAGTAACCCCTCCCCCATATTCCTGTATATAACCCCAATAAAACTCCATTGGTTTACCAAACTGAACTTTGGTGATATTCCTATTTAAGTCTATCATGGGCTCCCTGTCTGGGGTGAGTAGACATACATATTGCATCTCCGCAGGAAAAGTTTTATCACACAACATGCTGCAGAGCTTGGACAGTAGATGAATTGAATCACCTCTGAATACTTTCTAATGGCACAGGGAAATTTCCCTGCAAGGACACTCCTCTTAGATTGGACTGTTTACAACCATAACCAAATACAGCTCTCAGTGGGAAGTCAGAGTTCTAACTACCACCTACCTCTGAAGCTAACACGATGAAGACCCTACTCTCCCTACTGAGCCCACTTCATGCCTTATTGGGCCCTGTCAGCTGCCATCTAAAGGGGATTATGTGCTTATATATCTACTTCTAATTGCACTGTGAGGCCCCAAGACTGAGAAGATTCCATGAGTCCCCATACTTGATAACAGGGACCGAACACAAGCTGCCGCTCAAATGTTCAACCAAATATAAAATATATACAAGTCCTGAGTGCTCACATGTCCTCCAGTATTCATTGACCTCCACCTTGGAAGTCTGAAGAGAAAACCCCTCCAGTTGTAAAAACAGTAAGAAAATAGGAAAGCATTTTTGCCTCTTATAAGTTTTTATCCACATCCCTTAATCTTAATTTTTTCCCATTTACAAAATGACAGAGGAGAACTAAAATTCTGACCCATTTGTCCTAAATGAGCAAATCTTAATCTGTTAGGTCTACAGAGAAGTCTAGGGATTGGTTTCATTTGTGTTCAGCCCTCAGGGGGCTCTGAGATTCGCAGCCCGTTCACCCACTAACTGCCATGGTGCACACTAGTCAAGATTTGCTCTAATGTAACCAGTGCAGGACCTGCCTAGGGAGGCTGACCACACAGTTAGGTGTGAAGGTGCCATGCATGGTAGCCTCTCAGGGTTCTCATTCCGCTCAACACAAAGGAAGTTTCTAGAAAGACACTCTCCGGCCTTGGCCAATGACTTGCCCTACTGAAAACCACAGCAGAGACATTCTAATGTCCTTATCTGTCCTTTGTGTTCTTGGGAAGTGGGAGTGGAAGACTCAACACCTGTGGTCCCAAGGTGGAGATGCTGTAAGACTCTGCCAGATACAGAGCACTGGAGGCAAACCACGCACTGCTACACTTGCCAACGAGGACTGCAGTCCCTAGGATGTATTCAAATTACACTGCTGCTGCTTATGAGCCTTGAGACTTTGGTCCAATTTCTTAACCTCTTTGTTCCTTTGTTTTCTCATCTGTGCAATGGAGAAAATGTCCCCTCCCCTACAGGTCTGATTTTGCTAGAGCCTCTGTTAGAACAGGAGCTCAATGGATGGAAGCCATAGGCCTGCTTAGAGTCACTGTTAGAATAGGAGCTCAAGGGATGGAAGCCATTGCTGCTGCTATAATGCAATATAGTTGACACTAAGAGGGAGACTTGGTGGTGCAGGTGACTGAGGTGGGAGAAACCGGAAGTTCAAGTCTAGCACAGCAGTTCTCTACAGAAGGCCATATACTCTACAGCTAAGCCAACAAGTACATGTGAGTCTCAGGCAATTTATTAATCACATTCATTACTATAGGAGTTAGAAAGGTCCTGGCCTTAAGTGACATATAATTTAGATAGAATTAATGTGATAAATCAAATCACAGACACTGTCCGCACATCTGTGTTCTGCAGAGTCACTAGTTCTCCAAACATTGCCTGTGTTTTCAAAGGGAAGGACTTGTACCTGAGAAAAATTTGGATTCATTCATTTTTCAGCACACGTGGAATCAACAGCATACTTACCAAGAGGGAGAGAAGCTTAATAAAAGATAATGTCCAACCTCAAGGAGCTAGAGGCCCCTCAAACACTGGCATTGGTGTACTGAGGACTCAGAGGGGATGACATAACTTTGTAAGGAGGCTGAGGTCAGAAACAATGGCAGAGATGCAGCATTTGATCTGAGGCAATCAGAAGATGCCTGGGTTGGGAAAACATAACAGGCATAAATGTAGGAAAGGATGCTCTGAGCTCTTGGAGGTAACGAGACTGGCCGGAGCAGCATATGAAGTTTAAACTGTGAGGTAATGGGCTATGATGGGGGGGGGGCTGCTAAAAGGTCAAGGTGGATGGTGTAGAATCTAGCTTTACTTACTGAAGGGAAAGACAGAGGAAGCAGCGATAGGATGACATAAGGTACGTGCGACCATAGGACAAATGAGTAGACAGATAATTCCATGGAGGGCAGATACAGAGAGCTAGAATTGTCAGATGAGGCCTTTAGTGGCATCGGGGAGGAGGCATGAGCAAAAGAACTGAAGATAACACAGGAGAGAAAGCTTAGCTTGGGGTTCAAAGCGCTTGGCATGAGGATGTTCACAGTGGCTGGGCAGCATAGTCTGCTCCAGGATAGCTTAGAGTAATACACTGTCTCCGAAAGCACTGGGATTGGCTGCGGATGTAGCTTAGTTGGTAGAGTGCTTGCCAAGCATGAAAGAAACCCTGGATGAGAACCCCAGAACTACATACAACTGATCATAGTGGCACACACCTGTAAATCTAACACTTGAGAGGTGTGGACAAGGATCAAGAATTCAAGGTCATCCTTAGCTACACAGCAAATTTAAGGCTAGCCTGGCATATTTTAAGATCCTGTCTAAATAAATACATCAATGAAAATGAACAAAGGAGCTGGAGAGGTTGTTCAGTGGTTAAGAGCACTTTTTCTTACAAAGTATTGGAATTTGCTTCCCAGTGTCCACATGGCAGCTAACAACCTCCTGTAACTCCAGCTGCAGGGAATCCAGTGTCCTTTTCTAACCTCGGCAGGAACCAGGCACAAGTGTTGTATATACATATGTGCGGACAAAACACTCATGAACATAAAAGAAATAAATCTAAAGTTTAATTTTAAAATTCACAAAAAATGGTAAATATAACTCATTTAAGTTCTCATGAATCTCTGTGTGCAGAGAAAATGGGGGAATCAAGCCAGGGGTTATCAAAGGAAAATGAGACTCTCCAGAGACTGAGAGAAAGAACCAAAGGATTCATCAGACCCACCCTGGACTGACTCAACAGCCACAGAACTGACCAGCAGTGAAGAAGTCCCAGGCTGTGTTCTGGCTTGCAGCAGATCTCTGGAGGTTCAGAGCATTTCATCAAGCAACGAGAGGAGACAGGGGTCAACCATGGAGCTGAATCTTCCCCTGCTTATACAATCCATGCGCTGTCACTTGCTGACAAATTACAAGCAGCAGACATTTAAACATCTGCACTCGCAGGACGAGAGAGGAGGAACACCGACAGTAGTGAAAAGGAAGGAAAGCTAGCTCATAGCAAAGAAAGACCACAGAGAAACAGGGCTAGAATACAGACATTTGTGTAAGGAGTTCTCATTGAGAGCTGCGGAACAATGATGAAGAAAATTATCAATATTTAATATAATGTTGAATATTTCATTGTGGTATGATGACATTTTTGTAAATGTGCATAAGGAATAAGAGTCTGTGATCAGAGTTAAACAATGGCAGACTAGAGACAGCATTTCCAATTCAATTGAATGAGTATGTCCCCAAGGACAATGTAATGTAATAGTATAAAAACCCAAGGTTCATATGGAAACGTGGCATATAATAAAGTCAGTATTTTCTAAGTGGGAAAAATTAACGTAGCAAATACTATTGGGAAAACTGAATTGCAATTTAGAGAAATATAATTTAGATGGGGGTGGGGGATCTGGAGAGATGGCCAACGGCTAAGAGCAGGTACTGCAGAGGACCTAAGTTCAGTTCTCAGCGCCCTACATTAGGACACCTGATGGACTGACCCCTACAACCGGGAGCCACAACAAACTTCTCTCCTTCCTTAAGGTTCTTTTGTCAGACATTGTTTACTGTTTTAAATTAAGTCCTTTATTGGGGGAGGGGCTATATGTGCCATTCCACATGCGTTGAGGTCAGGGAACAGCTTGTAGGAGTTCTCTCCTCCTACCATATGAGTCCTGGGATCAAACTCTGGGCCTCGGGCTTAGCAGCAAGCACCTTTACCTACAAGCCATCTCACCAGCCCCTGTTAAAGCAATCAGAAACCTAACTAATAGGTATTGCATCGCTGTTTGTTCATGGTGCTGTATGTGAGGAAACACCCTTGTTCTTGGGAATCTGCACAGAAGTACGGACGGATAAAGAAACTCATGCAAGCAAGTCACTTTTGAATGACTCAAGAAGGAGCTCAGGAGATGGCTCAGAAGTTAATATCTGCTGTGCTTCCAGCAAACCAGAGTCCAGTTTCCAGGACCTGCAACAGGGTGGGCTCACAACTACCTGTAATCCCAGATGGAGAGGATTTCATGTCCTCTCCACAGGCACCATACACATGTGGTACACATACACACACTCAAGTGCTCTCTCTCTCTCTCTCTCTCTCTCTCTCACACACACACACACACACACATCCTGTTTTATACTATTGCTATTTTGCTATTATGTAGGGGGAAATTCAGTAAACAATCCTGTAAGTAATAGTCAACTGGAGCTTTCTACTTAAAAACATCCTGAAATCAATTGTTTAATAAAGGGAGGGGCCATTTTAAATTATGGTACCCACCCAAATTTATGTGTCCATAAATTCCAGTTTTTAAATATGAGGTTGTTCACCTGCATTGCAATTATCTTGCTTCCAATCTCCCTAGCATCTCATGAATGAGTTAGTCTGCCCTGGCTGCAAACTTTCAATTATGGCTTCATGCCCCCTGTGTGGACATATTAGCTAAGCACTGATCCCACACCTGCAGGGAGGTGAGGTGCTAAATCCTGACACCATCCAGACAATGACAACAGAGTTCTTCCTCTGGGGTAGGAAAGGGAAGAGTGAATTCTTGCTCATTTTCACCATCACTGTTAGTTCTTCTGATGATGAAGGGACACATCAATCATCTATCAAGAAAATACACAACCAGCTTGCCCACAGACTAAGCTGGTGGGAGCATTTTCTCAGTTGAGGTTCCCTCTTCTAAAAGGACTCTATCTAGCCTGTGTCAAGACGACACAACACTAGCCAGCCAGCTCAGTATCCATATCCATGAGAAACAAACTCCACGGGAGGAAGGGAGGCATCCACACCCTGGGTAGCAGCAGATTGCTGGGGAATACAGTCAGGAGAGGGGAATGAAAGACCCCCAAAGTGGTCTTATCGCCGAGGAGACCCCAGACTCAATAACCAGGCCATCAGATGCAAAAGCACGAGGTTTAATTCACGATTTACGTTTGCGCAAGCGGGTGCCCAGCTTCGGGATAGCTAAGCACCCCGAGTATCCATGCATGCAAGTTTTTATAGACAAAATCACAAGTTTTACATAAATTATAATATGGGGTATGGGTACAATTGGGATTGGTCTAGATCTTCAACCCAGAATGAAATTAACATAGTTCAGCCTATTCCCAGAAAAACCTTGAATACGTGACAAGCTGCCTGTTCCATCGTGACTCAGTTTACACTCTGGTAATCATTCACTATGACCGGTTCTGATAATCATCTGTTTAGAAGAATGTGACTGGTCCTGATAATTGCTAGCCTTCCTGCCCAGGACTGTGACCAGTTCTGATAATTGCTAGCCCTCCTGCCCTGTGGGGTGGGGGGAGCGGGGAGGAAGAATCTGTCCCATTACCAAATTCATCCAGTTCGTTATGAAAAATCGGTTGGGGTCTTTCAGGGAAGATTCGGAGACAATACCGGGGAAATGGTACACAGTGCATATAGAGAACATGTCTTTTAAAATGGAGGAGAAAATCTAGAACAATCCTCTGCCTAGTTCCTGGGCCAGATTGCCAGTTCTGTCCTTGGTTCCTTCCTGCCAATCAGCTAAATGACTGCACAGATTTCCATCGGCCAAAAGACTTCACTTGCAGAAAAATTCCTCACTTGTGAACATCCAAGCTGTATTTCCACTTTTCATTTCCACATTACTAAAACCATAGGGATGCAAATGTACAATGCACAAAGCAGTTGACCATATCGGTCTTCCTTTAGGGTCGGTTCATCAAGTCATGACAGCATGATTTGATGAAAATAAGAGAGGACAATAGAAGGCAGCACCTGCATGTGTGCACCAACACTCACGGCCCACACATACGTGTATGCAGCTATGTAAAACCCGACAGCTTTCTTAAGAGGTCAGAGGAAGTCGCACTGCCCCCAGCAGCATGAAGACATCCCACCACTCACATCAGATCATAGTGTCTCCCTTTGGCTGCGTGCAGACTATTACCACCCATGCTGTCTCCTCCTCACCATCCGTTTCCGTCATGCTGAGCCAATGATCCCTAATATGCCTCGCGCTTCCCGTCCCCAGAGGACAATTCCAGGCAATTCCATGTGTCCCTGGAAGTCTCCTTATTCATTAAGAATCCCTGTCCTTGCCCTTTGGTACCTTAAGAAACAAGACTGAGGTCCCAGGCCTGGAAGCCAAGTGCTCTGGGACTCACGAGAAAGCTAGAGCTGCACAGGAAACTGGGAAGACAATCACAGCCCTTTTCATAGAGAAAAAAGCCGCGCAAGCAGGTCTCTACTGCTTCTTTTAGACTGAGCCCTCTTCATGTGAGCAACTTTTCAATAAAAACGAACAACAACAAAAAGAGCAGCAACAACACCAGTTCTCTGCTTACATTTTGCCATTTGTTGTTTTTGTTGTGTTCTGTTTGGGGCTTTTGTGGGATGTAGAGGTCCCAGAAGAGATTTCACTTTTAAACAGAAGCTGGGAGCAGAGACATGCCAGTCCTCAGGGAAACACTGGCACCCGGGCTCCACACTGGCATAGTTGCCTCTTGTAAATCCTTCCCGGTTAATCAGGTTTCACGTTGGCTTGTGTCTGTAAACCCAGAGAGTAAAGTCCTTTTTTGGAGTGTGTCCACAGTCTCCCCAGACTGGCTGTGCTGCCCCACAAGCTACTAGAATAATACCTGCCAGAAGTCCCTGAGTAGCCAGCCCCTCTTCCGTTGTTATGGTAATAGAGGGCTTCAGTTTCTAGATCTATCTTTAAAAGGAAAATACCCAGGCCAGGTGAGATGGCTCAGCAGGTAAGGCTCTTGCTGCCAAACCTGAAGACTGAATCTACATGATAGAAAGAGAGAACCAGCTCCCTCAAGTTGTCCTTTGACCTACACACACACACACACACACACACACACACACACACACACACACACACACACCAAGGTGCACACACTAAATAAATAAATGTGATTTTGTTTCTAAAGGAAGAGACTGGTATCTCTACCTTCCCCCAAAGGCTGCCATTGATGGCAGATTATCATGATTCCAGTATCATCAAGTGACCCTCATACCAGGGTTCTAGAAACCCTGGTGAATTTTCCTATTGGGGCCACAGGCTCCCTGAAATGATATGATAAATGCTGTTTAGGGGCAGTTTTCTGAGAAGAGAGGCTGTGCTGGCTAGTTTTATGTCAACTTGACACAAACTATAGACATCTAAGAGGAGGAAACCTCAATTAAGAAAATGTCACAATAGAGTATTACTCAGCTGTAAAAAAAACAATGACATCATGAAATCTGCAGGCAAATGGATGGAACCAAAAAGACAAACACAGTGTGTGCTCACTCATAAGTAGATACTAGATGTAAAGCAAACGATAACCAGACTACAATCCACAGCTCCAGAGAAGCTAGGGAACAAGGAGGACCGTAAGAGGGATGCATGGATTGACCTGGGAAGGGGAAATAGATGAGATCTTGTGGGTAACTGGGGAGGGGTAGTAAATGGGAGGGCATGGGGGATGAGAACATGAGGGAACAGGATAGTCCAGTTGGGGGAGTGATGGAGTAAGAGAGCAATAAAAGAGGGAACTTGATAGAGAGAGCCATCAGCCATCATGAGATTAGGGAGAAGCCTGGTGCTAGAGAAATTCCCAGGAATCCACAAGAATGACTCCAGCTAAGTCTCCTAGCAATAGGGGAGAGAGTGCCTGGACTTGCCTTCTCCTGTAATCAGATTGGTGAACACCCCAACTATCATCATGGAGCCTTCATCCAGTAATTGATGGAACCAGATGCAGAGATCAACAACCAAGCACCAGGATGAACTCTGAGAATCCAGTCAAAGAGAGAAAGGAGGGAATATATGAGCAAGGCAGGTTAAGATCATGAAGGGAAACTGAACCAAGCTTATGGGAATTCACGAACTCTAGTCCGACTGCTGTGGAGCCTCCAAGGGACTGAGCTAGGCCCTCTGCATGTGGGATACAGTTGTGTAGCTTGATTTATCTGAAGTGTCCTTGGAAGTAGGACCAGCATCTATCCCTGGTGTATGAGCTAGCTTGACAAAGCCTATGGTGGAAAGCCATGTTCAGCCTTAATGCAGCGGGGCGAGGGGGGGGGGAGTGGGGATGTTGATTCTCCCTCAACTCAATGGGCCAGGCTTTGTTGATTCCCCATTGGAGACCTTACCTTTGGGGAGGAGTAGATAAGGGGGAGGGGCTTGGGAGGAGGTGAGAGGGTGGGAGGGAGAACTGTGGTTGGAATGTAGAGTGAAATTTTAAAAAATCATTAAGAAAAATAAAAAAGAAAAGAAAATGCCTCCAGCTGGGTGGTGGTGGTGCATGCCTTTAATCCGAGCACTAGGAAGGCAGAGACAGGTGGATCTCTGTGATTTCTAGGCCAGTCTGATCAAGAGAATGAGTTCCAGAACAGCAACCCTGTCTTGAAAAACCAAAAAAGGAAGAAAAAAAGAAAGACAGAAGGAAGGAGGAAGGGAGGGAGGGAGGGAGGAAAGAAGGAAAAGAAAGAAGAGAGAGAAAGAGAGAGAGAGAGAGAGAGAGAGCAGGCAGGCTGAATAAGTCAAGGAGAGCAAGCCAGTAGGCAGCACCCTTCCATGGCCTCTGCATCAGCTCCTATCCCCAGTTTCCTGCCCTGTTTGAGTTCCTGTCCTGACTTCCTTCAGTGATAGATTACAAAATAAACCTTTTCCTCCCAACTTACTTTTGGCCATGGTGTTTCATCATAGCTATGGTAACCCTGACTAAAACAGAGGTCAAAGCTGCCAAGACTCAGAGGAACTCAGAATGCTCCCAGAGGACATGTGTAACCTCCACCTCAACCACAACCTCTGCACAGCCCCAGCCACCTACAGGGCCTATATGCAAGCAGATTTTAAAATATGAATGATTACTAGATCAGTTCAGAGAAGAGTGGATATGGAAAAGCTCTCACAAATACAGGTTCACCATACAGAAAAACTGTGCAGAGCACTTTTGTTTTTAAGAGTGGACTGTGCTATTGGCGAGACAACACACTTTGTAAGCATTTGGGATCGAGGAGACATTTTACAATCTTTCCAGCTGCATCTTCTCTTTCCATTGTGGAAAAAAAAAAAGACAATACAAGATGCACAGAGAAGCAACAGGAAGTTGTCCTGACTGATACATAGTAAGAACGTGGAAAAAAAGGGCAGGTATGTGGGCCTGTGCACCAGATGGCCAGCAGTCACAAGGGTCTTTAAGGCTGCCAGGAGACAGTAGAAGACCCTGTGTCCTGATGCTCTCGCTCTCTCTCTCTCTCTCTCTCTCCCTCCCTCCCTCCTCCTCCTCCTCTCTCTTTCTCTCATTCTCTCTCTCCCTTCCTCCTCCTCCTCCTCTCTTTCTCTCATTCTCTCTCCCTCCCTCCCTCCTCCTCCTCCTTCTCTCTTTCTCTCATTCTCTCTCTCTCTCCCTCCCTCCTCCTTCTCTCATTCTCTCTCTCCCTCCCTCCCTCCTCCTCCTTCTCTTTCTCTCATTCTCTCTCTCTCTCTCTCTCTTTCACACACACACACACACACACACACACACACACACACACACACGTTCCTGCTCAGAGTCTTCCTGGAAGAGCTGGAAGGATAGCCTGGCTCTTCACAGGAAGAACTAAAGGGCATCCTAGCTGCAGTCTGGCAGGGCACCAGCCCTTTTTATTATGGGGCACACAATGACACATTCCTTCACCACTGAGCTCAGCAGTATGTCTAAAATGCGAAGAGGACGGAAGCCAGCCAGCCAGGCTGAGGGGTAGCTGAGGGGATCCCTGGGCATATTATTTGACCCCTGATTTCTTATGTCTCCCTTTCTGCTCAACCAGATAACATAGCAAGAGTGGCTCACTTCACGCTTCCTGTCTAGAGAAAGAAGAAAATGATGGTAAATTCTCTATCGAGAAGGGGAGGAGGAGGGAAAGGGAAGGAGGGGGACCATTAAAGTGTCAGGCACAGGCTGTAATCCATTAAGCAGCATCAAGTAAATCCACACACAAATCTAGTCGCAATCAGCCAGCATTAATCTGCTGACGATAGGACCGATGTAAGGCAAGCCACGCTATCTGGAGAGACAGCCCGGCAAACAGAACAGGGTACATGAAATGAGCTCCTTTCCTCAGGAAACTGAAGCCAGCATTTTCTCATTATTAGATTAAGCCCAAGAAAATGTCTTAATGCTATCCATAGGGGGCACCTTTAGCTCCCTTCCTATTCCCTGGTGCTTTGAGAGACACATAGCTATGCAGGAAGCGTCACGAGAGCTCAAGTAATTTAAACGAATGGGTTTAACTCAGATTCAGACAACGGAACAAAGGCTGCCTCTTTTCCAAAGCTGATGACATATATGTGCCCCTGTCCCCTAAAAGAGCACAGTTGTACATACATAGGAACATCAAAGAGAACTGAACCAAAAGCTCCCCGAGAAGACTCCACCTACAAAAGAGCTTGTGCAGAGGAAGAGCCAAGTGAAGCCTCCCCCAGAGAACTTGTAAGACACAACCCACACAGAGTCTGCACCAAAGCCGGAGTTTCCCATCTTCTGCGCTGCCTGTGGGACACAGGAATATTTCAGGAGGGAGAGCTCGCACATCAACAGCCGCCTCTAACTAGGACTGATCCCCATGTCATGTACTATGACATTAAGCTACCAGCTCACGGGTTTTTCTCTTGTCCTTGTGAGACCTGTCATACTCAAGATGTTTACTTCATTCAATACTACCTGTGCTCAGCATTGCTCTGGCCCACAGTATTTATTCATAATCAGAAAGATCTGACAAGCGCTCTTAGTGGCAAGCCATCCCTCCAGCCCCAAAACTTGTTCTCTTTTAAGTCAGTTCTTCAGAGATAGGCCTCACTTTGGAAAACAAAAAACAAAAAAACAAACAAAAAAAACCCTATCTTTAGAACTCACTCTCTTCTTATGCCCAGCACTGCCCACACCAACTTCCACCCATGTGCAATGTTTTAGACCTAAGTTACTCTATCAGCTTCCAAACTGTCTGCAGCCTCTTACTGAACTGTTTCTCGATGTGACTGTCAGGCCCACTTGGTAGATCTGGTAAAATGGACATTCGACTCAATGGGTCAGTGGTTCTGGAAAGTACCATTGCATGCTGGTCTATAAGCCACACTCTAAGGGAACGCTCTAACTACCTCAAATGACATTTCCAGACAATTCCTCTTCCTAGGACCCCTTTCATAAATACATGCTATGGTTCCCAAAATCCAAATCTCTCATTGATTCATGTCCATTTTTATTAACATTGCAACAGAGGTTCTAAGAGTTGAAGCCATTTGCCCCATATCATGCAACCAGCAAAACATTTAGACTCAGAAAATACCTACCAAATTTAGAGTCACATTAAACTGCTTTGACTTCTTCAATACACTGAAATTACCTCAATCATTTTATTTATATTATAATTTGTCTCCTTCTACCCATACCTCTAACACTGAGGCTAGCTTATAATTCTCAGAACTAACAAGGGTTACTTCTGTTGTCTTCACTGTTACATCCCCAGATGTAACTCAAAATGATGTCCAGCTCATAGGAGGCACTGAATAATAGCTTTTGAATGAAAAAGTAAATGCTATCAAATGAAATACATTGTTGCTTCTTCTTTAAAGGGATAGGCCAAGAATTGGACCATTCTGGAAGCTGCAGTCAAGTCATAGGCATGAGCCACTGGTTTCTGAGAAGCAGCTCACAACACTACAGCATGGACGGGGGACAAATGCATGCGGGGAAGATGCCAACCCATCTGTTACAGTTTGGATACAAAGTGTTCCCATTCCCACAGGTTCGTTTGAATAGCTGGACCCTAGGGGGTAGAGGGGGGCTCAGGAGTTGTGATATCTTCAGGAGATGGGGCATAGCTAGAAGAAGTGAGTTGATGTGGGGGAGGCCCCGAGGTTTACAGCCAGGTCCCAGCTCATGTCTCGTCTCTGCTTCCTGACCCACTGAGACATGAGGAGAAGAGGATCTGCAGCCGTACTCTCCCACCAATGTGGATCTGCCTGTAGCAACGCCTTCCCTACCATGACGGACCATATCTCCTCAAACTATAAATAAATTCTTTAAATTTTTTCAAAATAAATTCTTCCTTTCCTAATTTGCTTCTTATCAGATGTTGGGCCACAGCAACAAGAAAATTAACTAATATACCTACTTGGCAAGACCTTCCGTCCATTCTAGGGAAGAGATCTTAGATGCGCCAGGCAACTAAAGCAAAGATAAGAAACAGAACTACAAGTAAATAGGATAAATTAGATAAAGTTGCAAAAAAAAAAAAAAAAAACCCAAAACCAAACAACAACAACAAAGCCCTGGGTGAGTGGAGCAGGTGAGATCAGGTCTTAGCAGGAGAGCTGTTGAAGGGGGGTTGAGCAACACAAGTGCATCCAACTCCCAAGATCAATACAGAGTATGAGGATGTCTTTATATCAAGCTGGTGAACATGAAGCCCCCTGACAATCAGCCAAACAATAGTCTAGGTGTCGCCGTTAGTGAAGATATTCATGCATGTGACTAGGAGTCCTAGTCATGGATGTAAAGGGGGAGTCTCCTGGGTGACCTGGATGGGACTGACTCGCTCAAAGACCTGCAGAGCAGAATGGAAACCCCAGAAGGAACTCCACCTACGGGCAGCAGCTTTCCTTGTTCCCACGTGATGCTCTGTCCTGGGACTTGTCTAACAACTTCCACAATCACATAAACCAGCTCCCTTCTGCATGTCTTTCCACAGACGTTGCCTAATGGTCCATTTCTCTAGTTGAACCCTGACTGAGGTCTCAGCTAAGCAGAATAACCATGCCCTGCTGAAGAACAGCATGGCCTCTTCCGCCACTTGCATCCATAATGAAAGCCACCATGGTCCTTCCCATTCAAACTGCTTGTGTGTGTGTGGACACCATACCACCTTAAACTAGGACTATGGATGAGTAAACAAAGCCACATTGACCATCCCATTGCTTGCAACAAGAGGCAAGTATTCTATTGTGGCTGCCGTGCCTCCTAAGAGAAGAAGGGTGCATAGGCAGAGGAAGAGATCCTTACAAACAGCCTAAGCCCTGCACTATACCACACCCCACCTATAGGACTCTACGGAACACCCAGACTCATTCCTGCGCTTGATATGTGGATGTCCTGCCAACTGAGTCATGCTTGGCCACCTGCCAGTCCTTCTCCTTCAGAAGCAACTGTGCTCACTACAGAAACCAAGATCACCCACCATTGGCCTGCTGCCAGTCCCAAATGTCACCTCCCCCAAGGCCTTCAAGAGGAAGGGTGTGTGTGTGCTCTCATCCTTGTCTCTGGTTGCCAGGATCCTGTCATCTTGCTTCTTCACAGTGCCCTCTGTGCCACCATCTTCTGACTCACTTTGGGCCCAGCATGCCCATGTAAAGATGGAGCGCAAACAGCTAATGAAGTACCAGGCTCTGAGGATGACATGGTGGAACCTTCAGGATGCTTCACCCTCCTGGAGGCCTACACATTTCATTGGAGTACAGCTACTCACTCCATAGCTTTATTAAAGACCCAAACCATGGAGGCAGAAGGTAGAATGAGAGCTAATAACTTGAATAGATTGAGAATCATCCTGAAGGATGTACCTACCCTCAGACACAAGCCAAAATAAATCCTTAAGCTGACTTTTGTCAAGTGTTTTGTCACTTCAATGGGAAGGTATCTAATACAGAGTCTACTGGTCTACTTACAACACTAATCCACACAGTCTATGGTACAAGTACACCTGCACTCAAAGGACTACTTAGGACAAGTGATTTGACTTAAATAGCAAAAATAGCAGGGAAAACTTACGTTTCTTTTTCATAAATGACAGCTTTAACACACTACTGACAAATCTACTCAACAGTGTTTAGGATGGCTATCTTTTAAATACGTATCTGTGTCAGGATTTCTTATGTCTCAAGCTCGAAGGAAAGAAAGTCTTTCTAAAAGTCCCTACATATCACTGTTGTTAAAAGCTGAATCAAAGAACATCTTGAGATAGGGACGGCCCCTCCAGGAGCCACTGTTCTAAGCTCCCAGCATGTTTGGACATATATCAACTGGAGACAAAGAGGACTGAGAGAAGTGACCTGGGCTACGCATTCACACCCAGTGACACATTCTCAGGTACCTCCCACTAGAAGCTCCTGGGATGGTAACTCAAGCCTTTCCTTCTGAGGGGTTTGCTGGCATCCAGGCACTGCACAGTACCTCCGTTGGCCACACCAAGAAAAAGTTCTGAAGTAGAGCACATCTTCAGAGACTACCTCTGGTTCCCAACCACCAGGGAAGCAGGCAAGCTCCTTAAGGAGGCAGCTCTAAGAAGTTCAGTTTTTGACAACCACATGGGGTAACCTACTTGATTGCAAAGCAGGAGGGTGCAGGGCAGTGGATTTAACTCATTGTTAAATCCCAACTCTTGAGAAGTCACAGCCCCTCAACAGGCCTGTGAATCTTGGGGATGAGAAAACAACCCAGAGACACACACTCTGTCATTGGCTGGAGGGGACAAGAGAAGACAAAACAGAGTGAAGGAGAATCAAACTGCACAGTGCGAGGTTCTCTGGTGAAAGGCCTCCCGGGGATGGAGGCTTGAGTTGCCTCCCTCGAATGAGCTGATGGACTGATGAGCATGGAACCAAGAAACCCGTGTGTGCTCTGTTCCCTCCAGGAACTTGTCCCTAACATACAGGGACAACACCATTTTCACAGAAGTTTGCAGACATTCCCTTTTTGAGCTGGGTCTAGGCCAAGCACTCTATTTTCATTTCAGGTCTTACCGCAGATAACCTTCAGCACACAAAAGCAGAGGAAACACAGTGACAGACCCCCAGTGGTGACCCAGTTTCGGTCACCACCGACTCAGAGCCACTTAGTTTCCCCATACCACAGCCCAGATATCATACTATTTCCAAAGTAAGCAATTCAAGAAATACAAGATAAAGATCATGAGTGTGTGTGCACTTGTGAATGCAGACACACGGACAGGTGCACATGAGGCCAGAGTGCAGTGTTCCTCAGGTGCTGCCCACCCATTCGGCTAGACTGGCTGGCCAGCAAGCTCAAAAGATCCGCTTGTCCCCACCTCCCCAGTGCTCATATTACATGTCTGAGTCACCGCACCCGGCTTTTTAATGTGGATTTTAGGGATCAAACTCAAGTTCTCATGCTTACGTAGTAAATGCTCTACCAACCAGGCTATCTCCCAGTCCACAATCTTTCTTTAACAGTCTCATTACCAGCCAGGCGGTGGTGGCGCACACCTTTAATCTCAGCACCCAGGAGGCAGAATCAGGTGGATCTCTGTGAGTTCAAGGCCAACCTGGTCTACAGGATGAGTACCAGGACAGAGAAACCCTGTCTCAAAAAAACCTAATAAATAAATAGAATAGAATAGAATTTTCTCACTATCACTGTCCTCGATTTTTACCATCAGTCAGAGCCCAAGTTTCCCCTCACCACCTCAAAAACGTTATTTATATTTCATAATAATTAACATTCAAATGAAGTCCAAATTACAACTGATTAATTCACCTATTTTTAATTCTCAGGTTCATCTCGAATTCTTCTTCTCCACAGTTTACTTTAGGCAATTATTAGAAAACCCAGATCATTTTCCTGTGGGTTTTCTATAACTTGAGTTTTGCTAACTGCGTTCCCTTAGTAGTATTGAGCAGGTCCTCTGTTCCTTGTAGATCTTTTAATCAGTGCAGTGGCATGCACCTGCAACCCCAGCACTTGCACTACAGGTAGACGTCTCAGGAGTCTAAGCAGCCATGGCTACATAGCAATTACAAGGAGAGCCTGGGGTAATGAGGCTGTCACAAAATAAACAATTTTAAAAAATTTAAGTCTTAAGTTTGGAGGTTTGGTTAGATTAATGCATTTTGGGGCCAAGATAAATCCAGAAACATAGGACTGGGAAAAATGACTCAGTGGGTAAAGGCACTGGCTGCCAAGCCTGATGACCTGAGACCTGAGTTTGATTCCAGGCAGTCATTTGATGGAAGGAGAAAATAAACTTCTGCAAGTTGTTTACTGACCTCTGCACGCACACACACTAATAAATTAATAATTGTTTTTTAAATCCAGAGACATACAAAGCCTGGCTAGCTCCCCTCTGAGTTGTCAGTGTCCTAGAATCGTTTCCTAGATCCATGGATTTATGAGATATTAGCGAACCATGGTGATCCTGTTGCTTCCCCTTCCTCCTAGCTGCCCTCCCCACCCAGGACATCTGGGGAAGTTCTTTCTTTCCCTTTATTTGCCAGGAGTCACAGTAATGAGCTAATATCCAAGCATCCGACAAAACACAGAGTTTTTTCTGGGTATCATTTAATTCATCACCATGTTAATTTTTAATGATGTCCAAACTGTCCCATTTGGCCAATAGAAACATCTCCAGTTGATTTTAAAGTCTTCTTCAACACGACCTTGGAAATCCTTGATGGATTCCCTGCTTGCTAGTGTGACAAGAAGCTCCAGGCACATCCTACTGCCTGCCTCTGACCGGAAAGCCTCCACTTCTCCAAAGAGCCCCTGGCTGCTTTTCTTGGGAAATGATCCTTGTCAATCACAAAGGAAGGCTTCCTGCCACTGGGTCAGCCATTTGGAGCCTTGCCCATAGACAGAACTCAAGTATTTAAAAAAAAATAATAAAATGCTTCATGAGTTCCTACCATGAACCATCAAACTCAGGACCGCGGGATTTCTGTCACCTCATTGTCCTTACGTCAGCACTTCCTTCCTCCTGCCAATATAATTAGCTGTTTACCCCCACAACACATGTAGGAATCTCATAACAACCCCCTCAACACTGCCGCCAGCAATGACAACTGGAAAACAGTCTAAAATATTTTCTGAAGCATCCTGACATGCTTCTTGGGGATGCAGACGATTGCGATGGGTGTCACGAAGCCAGGCAACTGAGTTCTGCTCCAGTAGGTCATGCCAAACACCTCAAAACGGTGACATTTATTTGGCTTTCTCAGAGCTCGCTTTTTATTATACAATTATGTATAATTTTATAGTTTTCCAAGACCAAATAAGCAAAGCAAGGTATATGAAGGAAAGACTGCATCATCCCATCCCCTCCAGGCTGTTAGTTCTTTTCTCCTAAGGGCAGCCTTTCGCTATTATTCTGATTATATTATATGACTCACTCTGTCATTTTCAAAAACAAATCAACAAGAAGTAAACAAAGCCACACAGTCTCTTTCTTTCTAAGATAAATAGTATCTTGTGCTTTCGTCTAACATATCCTAGAGATTACTCCATTAAGATATAGTGCCTCCCTCTCCCAAAACACACACACACACACACACACACACACACACACAGTGCTGGGGATTGAACCCAAGGCCTTAAGGCATGCTTGGTAAGCACTCTTGTCGTCCCCCTCCCACCGCCACTGTTTCTGAGAAATGCCATCTTTGTCTGATCTGAATCACTCTGAATCAAGTTGAGCATCTTTTCATAAGGCTATGATCCATTCATAATAAAAATGATCCATGTGTCAAGGATTTTATATCAGAGAGAGAGAGAGAGAGAGAGAGAGAGTGAACTGTACACACCATGCCAAGGAACACCTGCAGGGAGCAGAGGACAACTTGAGGGAGCCGCTCTCTACTTCCATGTGGAGCCTCGGGATGGTAGTGAGGCTTGGAAGCAAGTGCCTTTACCCACTGGTCCTAATGTTTCTCGTTTTCCCTTCAAAGGTCTGTAGCTCAATGGTCTAAGCAAAGAGAACAAAAACATACATGTGGAACATGAAAAATGAGAAGCATTTCAGGAGGTTTCAGGTGAAGTCACAAAATGCCAGCAAAGAAGAGCGGCCCCAACAGTAAGAAAAAAGTCTAAATTCTTCAAAGATTGTAGCCACCAAAACTGTAAGGCACCTAAAGATCAATCCAACTAAAAGCATATAAACATACAATCTAGAAACCTGGTGGCACCAAACTCTAATGCCAAGCATTTAAAAGGAATAGGCAGGTGGATCCCCATGAGTTTGAGAACAGCCTGATCTATACAGCAAAATCCAGGCCAGTCAGGACTACATACTGAGACCCTGTCTTTAAAAAATGCAATTAATAAATGATACACGTCATGGAAAGACCGAAGTTTCAATTGAGAGACAGAAAGGGAGAACAATTTATGTTAAAAGAGAAATAAAACTAATGACCAATAAACATAAAAACAAAGTCTTCCAGTAACTGACAACCAGGAAATTGTTTTTAGGTATTTCACATCAAACATATTGGCCAAAAAAAAAATGTTAGGAATAACAGAACCAAGTGATAACATGGGTCCAGCACAAAGCAGCAGAGATATATACTCCATCAGCTTATATTCACAATAATCACACAAGGGGAGGACGTGGAGGATGTGCCCGTTCCACCCCAATGCTATGCCGAACAACTTATAATGGTGCTCAAGAAGATGCAGAGATTTCAATAAGAATGTTTACTGTGATGTTCTATGCAATGAAAAACTAAAAATAACCTAAACCATAGGAAAATACATAAATTATGGTATGCCCATATAGCAGAATACTACGTAGCAGTAAAAACAAATTAATTCAAAATACAAAGCTAAACTTCAAAAACACACTGGGGACTGGGGAGATAGTTAGTTGGCACAGCACTTGCTATACAACCAAAAGGAGCTGAGGTCTGATCCCAGCACTCACACAAAAACAAGGTGTGGTGTTATGTATCTCTAACCCCAGAACTGGGGTTATAGTAGAGACAGACAGAGCCCAGAGCTCATGGCCAGCCAGACTAGGAAAATCATGAAGGTACAAGTTGGGTAAGAGATGCTGAAATAGAGAAAAGCACACAATAGAGGGTGACAGCCAATTTTGGCCTCTGGCCTACACACACACACACACACACACACACACACACACAAACATGCACAAACACCATACAAGTACCAACAAACACAGTAAGAAAAGAAAATGTGAAAGAGTCAGTATGGTATTAAATAATTAAAGAAGGCAAACAAACTTCTTGAGTTAGCGTCTCACCACAAAGCATAGGCTGGCCTCAGATTCATATACCTTCCTGTCTCAGAGTGCTGGGACTAAAGGAACATGTTATCACACCAAATTCACATACATATTTTTAAAATGACAAATACAAGAGAAGAATAAGACAATGACTTGAAGACAGTGGTTGCTTCCAAGGAAAAAGATAAGGAATGAAAACAAATGGAATAGACAGGAATTTAAATAATGTGTGTTCTTTTCTGGGTGTGTAATTTCTTCTTTGTTTGTTTGGTTTTATCTGAGACAGGGTCTACTATGTAGCCCTCCATGCCTAGCATGTAATTCACTATTTAGACCAGGCTGGCCTCAACCTTGCCTCGGCCTCCTGCGTGCTGAGATTAAAGGTGGGCATCATCATGCCCACATGAGTGCAGTCTTATCTATAATATTTGCCTAAAAATACTCCCTAATATGAAAAAGTTAAGCTTATGCTGAGAGTCCTGATTGTGTTCCTAACTGACCAAGTTCTACAAAAGACACGAGCTCACACTGAGGGAGAAACCATCTAACAGTGAAAGCCATCTCTGCATAAAATACTTGGAAAATGAGGATTCTGCCATCCTTAGAGTGACATAGGTAGACGCAAGGTGCTGAAGAGGGAAGGCCCAGTAATGTCTCCATTGACAATTATATCTTCTTACTAGGCACAGTGGTGTACACCTGAAACCCTA
Organism: Ondatra zibethicus; assembly: GCA_004026605.1. Taxonomy (NCBI): domain Eukaryota; kingdom Metazoa; phylum Chordata; class Mammalia; order Rodentia; family Cricetidae; genus Ondatra; species Ondatra zibethicus. The sequence continues at coordinate 30,420 of PVIU01016895.1, forward strand.
CCATCCAGAGAGCAAAGCCAAAAGGTCATTAAGCTTGAGGCCACCTTGGGCTACAAAACAAGACTTTGTTTCAAAAAAAAAATCAGCTCTCTGCAAAAACTAAATTACATCTCTAATATGTGGTCTCTTCTTAGAAGCCCTTGATTAACACTGCTGTACTAGTGAAAAATTTAAGTCATTAACTATCTCTTTAAATGCCAGCAAAAGAAACGGAAATGAATGAAATGATGAGTGAAAGATAACCCTAAAACTTACTAATAATTAAAAATATTTGACATTCACCAACAAAGCTTAAAGAGGATGAAAAGGAAGACACAAGAATTAGAAAGTAAGAAAGCAACACAGCCACAATGAAGAGAAACCATCTACACGGGACCCCAATACTATTCCAACAAACCCCATAAGACAATTAGCCATTAAGAGTGCTTTTTAAACTAGGTGTGGCAGTTCACATCTGCAGTCCCAGCACTGGGAAGATGGAGGTAGAAGAATCAGGAATTCAAGTTTGTTCTTAGCTATACAACAAGTTTGAGGTCAGCAGGCACTACCTGCTCTCCTTTGAAAAGAGGAGGGAGTAAGAAGAAGGGGAAGAGGAGGAGGAGCCAGAGTTTAAGTTAATATATTATTTAACCCTCATAAAAATCTTGTGAGGCACATCTTATTACTCTATTCTGTCAATAAAGAAGCAGAACTTGAGGCTCAGTAGTAGAGTGTGTGCCTACCAGTAATGCATGAGGTACTGGGTTCAATTCCCTGTGCTTCAAAATAAATGAAAGGAAGGAAGGAGGAGAAACTAAACTGAAAAGGTGACTTGCCTGGATTCTGAACACAGGTCTCCAGGTACTAAAATCCTCCATCTTCCAAAGTGACTCCATGTACAGGATACAAGAATTCCCACTTACAGATGTCTTAGCAATCTAAAATGGTCCCCACACAATTTGAGAAGCATAGGACAAAGGAGAATTTAATGGTCTGAATTAACCATCCATTATTACATTCTTGCGGCATCTCCCAATTTTCTCTCCCAATGCCAGATCATTTCTGCACACCCCACACACATCTTAGCCTCAGGTGTTCTAACTATGGACTTTGTGTTCTGACAGACATTTGTTCCCCAAAGTTCTGAAGGTCAGAAAGTCCAAGACAGAGGTGCCAGCAGACTCAGTCTCTAGCAGGTAGACTATAAGCTCTTCCTACCTGCAGACACACGCCCACTCGCTGTATCCTTACAGCTCCACTCGTTGGACCTGCTTACCTGTCAAAAGTCCTACCTTAATGCCATGCCATCAAACTAGAGATCGATGCTTCAAATACATGGAATTTGTAGTACACAACATTCAGCATTTGTCATTAATCAAGTCTGTGCTTGAAGAAGTTGCACGCCCCAACTCTGGGGTTATTAGCAAGTACTTGCACTGGACAATGGAAAACAGAAGGTTATATCACACCCATGTTCATGACACAAGGCACCTGTAGAAATTCCACAGGGAACATGAATGGAATGGACTTGTGTAAGCTGCTGCAGCAACCAGAAGACATGCCTACAGGGTGTAAGAGTGTCATGTAGCTACCTGATACTAGATTTAGAGCTAGAATGGATACTTGGCCCATGCTTTTGACTCCTGAACCTAAGTTTGGAAGGGACCATCAACAAGACGAGAGACGAGTGTGCATCTTCATTGCTCAGCCCTCAGGCAACTGTGTGATCTTGGATAAATTACCTCCAGCTTCAAACAGTGCAAAGCAAAAGAAAAGAAATGGCCCTGAAACGTCCAAGAATCTACCACATGTTCACCTCCCAGCCAGGTCAAGGCCGGGTGCCTATAGACCCAGCTCAGATACTCAAGAGAAGTATACTAAATCCTCCATCCATTAGTGAGACTATGTTTACAGTTAGCCTTATCAAGCATGATGAGGGGGTGGCTCTTTAATTCCATTTTATGGGTTTTGTGGGCTCCTGGGGAAGAAAAAAATCAAGCGAGAGTTTGCCAAGTCTGACTTGGCACATGCCACCAACATTTAAATGCGACCTGAATCTACAGAACAAGAACGCCATGCTCCTTACCAATCTATCTGTTGTCTTTATGGAAGACTAGAGAGTAGGTGGACTGGGGAGCATGGGGGCAGAAGGATCAGAGAACCAAGCCATTTATGGTGCCATGAAGACCACTCCATCAGATACCCATGGTGTCTTCCAGGGTGAGTCAAGATTATGTAAAGTCTCCCTCTCTCAATCTCTCCCATCAGCTCAGAGTTCAGTTGTATATCTGCCATCAGTGGAGTCTTGCATATGATATAAACTCTGATATAACAGGCTGCAAGGGAATCCAGGAAGGTTACAGGTGAGCACTATCCCCACCCTAGGTTCTTAACAAGTTACAGAGTAATGGAGCTTCCTGAAGGAATCTCAGAATCTACTCACTGGTCACCATCATCAGAAACACACATATTAAATGACAGAAAACTACACCATGATCTCTGTTGACGCTGGTTTATTAATTCCATTGTAATGTTCCTAATTTTTCAAGAATGTCTGTGGTCTCTCCTCCACTACTCTGCATAGAGAGCCCAAAGGAGCTATCAAAGCCTGAATACATGCATGCCTAGTTAAGCAGAAGAAAAAACATTCTTTTCTCACCTACTACATGGAGAAGTCAGAAAGGTCCACGGGACATCCCAATGCTGCCAGACTCCATATCTGCATCCCATGGTCCTTCGAGATTACATCATAGCATCCAGCATGGGACCTGGTTTACCACAGAACTCAGAAACCACTGATTGCGTGAATGAAATTCTCTTCCAATTTAATGCACATCCATTTATTCTCTCCTCGGAGATGAGGGTTAGTTTTACTAAAGCCATCTTTGCACATCAACACGTGAAGCTCTGGAGCCCAGGTTTCATTAGCTAAGGGATGCTATAATATTTAGCAGTTAAAAGTTAGTTCTAGCCACAGGCGAAAAATGACCATTGTTTCAAATAAAGGAACTATCTTAGTTACTTTTCTATTGCTGGGATAAAATACCATGACCAAGGCAGCTATAAAAGAAAGTGTTTAATTTGGGCTTGTGGTTTCAAAGGGTTAGAGAGTCCATGATGGTAGAGCAAAGGTGTGGCAGCAGAAACAGTGGAGAACTCACATCTTGATCCACATGTGGAGGACAGAGAAAGAGAGACACTGAGAAAGCTGCAAATCTTCTGAAACCTCAAAGCCTGCCACCAGTGACACACATCCTCCAACAAGACCACACCTCCTAATCCTTCCCAAACACTTCTACCAAGTGGGGATCAAGTATTCAAACATAGGGCCATTCTCATTCAAAACCAACACAGGAACTGGGGATCAAACACAGTCCAAGTGTCTGAAAATTTGCAAAAGTAAAACTACTAGGAGAGGGGGAGGGAAACAAAAGAGGAGGAAAAAGGAACAGAACACATACACCCCTTGGTGGGGTCATTTTCTCTAATGGCAAATACTTTCTCTTATCATCATTCCTCTCACTCAACAACTCCACTATGGCAATGAACCTGAGCAAAGGGTGCACTGGAGAGTATAGAAGAGGGATTAATACTCAGATCCTCCTTCCCACGTTATGTAGAAAGCTCCCCCTTTCTTTAATGTCATATAATTCAATACTCAATTATGCATGCACGGTCAGTGACTTCATTCATCTTTTCTTTTCTTCCAAACAAATTCACTCAGTACGTATGCACCAAATGTAAAGCATGTAGTAGGCACTGATACACAAATATGAATTATTATATTCTTGGTCATCTTTTTTTGTTTATTATCCTCTTGACCAAGGGAAACAAAACCACTGGGATAGAATGGGTGCTGATAGTCATAAGGGCAACTCATTAAGTCAATTGTCAAGAAACATTAATCAATAGGAATCCCTTTCTTGGAAATGTTACCAATTCCACGTTTGCCCCTGGTGCAGTGAGAAGTTCTCTGGGACTCCCTCAGCCAGGCCTTTCAGGTCTGCCCTTGCTTCTACCATGAACAAGCTGTGAGACTGCTTCAGAAATCCACCATCCTACTCCATAATTACTCCACACAAACACCAAATTACATGTGCCTCTATTTTAAGTAAACCCACTATTTGAAACACTGAACTTCTTAAAACAAAAGAGTGAATACCCTCCAATTTACTCTGCACAAGCCCTCTTCTCTCTACAATGGTCTACTTAGCAACTACTCAACAGGAAGCCTGGGGTTTAAGAGTCTGGCATGGGCGAAGGAACCTAGACTGGCTGAAGAGCCTATCCCACTACCTGGTTCATCAGTAGCCTTGTTTTTTTTTGTTGTTGTTGCTTTTGTTTTGTTTTTCTTTCAAGACAGCGTTTCTCTGTAGTTTTGGAACCTATCTCTTGTAGACCAGGGTAGCCTCGAACTCATAGAGATCCGCCTGCCTCTACCTCCCGAGTGCTGGGATTAAAGGCATATGCCACCACTGCCCAGAGCATCAGCAGCCCTGAACAAGACCCTTTCATCTCTCTCTACCCAAGTCCCCTCATCTATAAATAATGGAGATGACTCAGAACCTGAATCTTAGGATAAGGCTCTGACACACACACACACACACACACACACACACACACACACACACACACTGCCAATTCTATTCTCTCTCTCTGGGGCTCTTACTCTCATGTTCTCAGTAAACCATGTTCCTTTGCCCCAGTGACGTCAACCTCCATCATCAGGGCCCACACACTGGATCAGTCAGAGCAAACAGCCAGAGATCAGCCGGACTGCTGAACTCCATGGGTTCTCGGACTGTGTAAAGTGCCCTCATGAGTCATGGAAGGGGACACCAGAGACCTTCCTTCCAGGATCTTCATCAGTACATGGATCAAACAGAAAATGGAACCGCATGCAGGTAAAATAGATTTATAGACTGTCCTATGTAAATATTTACATCATTTGCTGCTTCAAGGGGGAGGGTGCTTTAAAATCTTGAACAATGATTTGCCACTATATGGTGAAATTTTTAAAAACTGATATGCCAGTGTGCTTTGGGGGTCTCCTGCATTCCTACAATGGTGTCAACAGAGCAACTAAACAAAACTTAAAACTCAGACAACCTTCAACAAAATTTCGTGACAAGGTGTTACCACAAGCTCCAAATTATAAGCAAATCACCAAAAGCCAGTGTGATACTGATGTCTTCGTGTGATGACACAGAGACGAGGGGGGCTGGCGTGCAGCGCAGAGGGAGGACACTTGCCTACTGTGACTCTGAGCCCATTCCCAGCCCTATGAAAACTAGAAAAAAGAAATAAAGATGTGAGGTCCAGGTAGACTTGGATGAGGGGATCCCCAAAAGAACCAACAGAGGAAACTGGAACACTATAGCTTCACACAGAACTGCAAGGGAGCCACAGTGTGACCTGAAGGGCTGGAGTGCCCACCCCCCGGAGCCTTCAGAGCCAACTCCCTAGGACAGGATAGTACTGGGAACAGAATGGCAGAGAACAGAATCAGAACTGAGCGAAGTAGGCCACGGTGGTAAAGGAGTGAGCAGATACACAACACTGGGAGATGAAGTGTGGAAGCAGGGTCACTATTTCATTTTGTTTCCCAAGCTGTAGGCATTGAGCCTAGGGCCTCATACATGCATGCCAGGCAGCTGAGCTATAGCCCCTGCCCACCAGACTTTTAGTCTACATGAAAACAGAGGAGCTTTGTTAACTTAGAAAAATCACCAAACCGAGACCCCTTTCAATGCATATGACTAGTTTGCCTGCATGTGTGCCTATACACCGTGAGCATGCAGTGTCCATGAAGGCCAGAAGAGGGCATCAGCCCCATGGATCTGGAGTTAAAGGTGGTTGTGAAACTGCAGCTGGGTACTGGGAACCAAGCCTGGGTCCTCTGCAGGAGCAACAACTTAACCACTGAGTCATTTCTCCTGCACTCAAGACATCTTTTTTAAACTTCATGAGAACTAGTTACATAAATATTAACAGAAAAGCAATAAATCTATAAGCATTTCTATAAGGAAAAGCGAGGCTAAGGGACAAAATTACATCTCTAGCTGTGTGTGGCAATGAAAGAAGACATTTTTTAAAAAGCACATGAAATATAACATTTCAAAATAGCCTATAAATATTTTAAACTATGCAAAGCTTGGAAGAAAAAAACATAAATTAGAATCAGGAAAATTCATAAGTGAAATGACAGATTTCAAAAAACAAATGGAAGTTGAAAAACTTAGCTCAGAAATAAAAACTAAGACCTACGGTATGAACCCCTGGGTTTGATTCCCAGCAGTGGGGAAGGAAGGTCGGGGGCAGAGAGATGAAGGTTAAGAGGGAAGAAATGTAAGAAAAATCAGACGTAGCAAACATCTGAAACTTGGGGGGAAATGGTTACAGAGAAATATAGGAAGAGAGGAGGAGGTTTTAAAGTGGTTAATGTTGAGGAAAAGCAAAGAACCAACATAGGGATAAGGAAGCCCATAAAGAACAAACTGAAGCAGAGGGCAGAATCCCACAAAGGATTGGAAATTTCATATTAAAAAGAGCGGATGGTGGCTGGATATGTAACTGAGCAGTACTGCCTTACCCAACCTGTGCCAGGGCCTGAATCTGACCTCCAGCATGGGAAAGGGAAGCACACTGCACCCCAGGGTACCACCTAGAACGGGGTACTCACTAGTATCGAGTGTGAGGGCGCATACCTGCAATTCCAACCCTTGGGAAGATCAGGCATGCAAGGCCAACCTTGGTTACATAGCAAGTTGAGGCCAGCCTGGGCTATACAAAACTGTTTTTAAAAGATAGGCACCTCATTTTTTTTCAAAGCACAACAATTATTAGGAAAAATTAGGTCAGCTTACAACAAGCTTTAACACCAGGAGAGGGAGAAACATTAAAGAAAATGCAAACTAAAGATTTTATATCCAGTAGTTTTGACCTTTCACAGACAAAAGCTTAATAATATGCAGAAAAACAAAAAGATTATTGTCCCCATGAGCCCTTCTTATAGATACCAGAGAAGAACTTTACATGAGCAAAATGACTACGCACGGATCCAAGTTTTAGTAGTATTAAGTACGTGGTTACTGAAGAATTAAACGAAGGTTAAAAAGGAGATTTTTTTTTTTAATGTGTCCTGGGGAATGCTGGGCAAGTGATGTACCATCACAATTGATCACAAAGTCAGTGGCTTAAAGCATTAAAAATGTATTCTTTCTCCATTCCAGAGGTCCGAAATCCAAAACCAATTTTACCTCACTGGTCACAAGGTGTGAGCAGGCTGCGCTACCTGAAGATGTTCTGGGGAGGGTCTCCTTCTGCTTCTCCTCCTGCAGCTTGACTTGTAACTGAGTCACCCCAGCCTCGGTCTCCATGGTTACACATCTTCCTTCTGCCTTCCTTGTGAGGACAAGTAGGATTTATTTAAGGCCCACCCAGATAATTGAGGGCAGTCTCCTTGTCTCGAGCTCCTCAACACAATCATGGACGCAAAGCCTGCTGTGGAGAGTGATGGTCACAGATGGGTTCCAGGGCTTAAAGAGTGGAGGGCTGTGTAAAGGGCCACTCTCTAGCCCTTCGCCACAGCAGGACTTGTTAACATTCCATTACTGTAACACATGCCTGAGACTAACCTTTTCTCTTTATGAACAGTATCCAGCTCAGTCTGAGATGTTTCCTTCACGGTAATTTGGCCTTGCTGCTTTAGGGACCCAGAACAAAGATAAATATCACAGCAAAAGCCAAAAGAGAAAAGCTGAGTGCTCATCTTGCCTTCAGGATATGAAAACAAAACAGAAGAACTCGGAGTCCCATAGGCCCATCCAAGGGCACTTCTCCAATGACTGAACACCTTCCACTCGGCCCACTTACTTATTTCTTTGTTTCTCTGATTGATTTATTTTTAGGTTTATTATGCTTATTTGTGTGTATGTGTCTGTGTGAACGTGTGCCACAAGTGTGCAGTACCTTCAGAGGCCAGAAGAAGGTGCTAGATCTCTGGAGCTGGAGTTACAGATGGTTGTGAGCCACCCAACATAGGTGCTGGGAACTGAACTCTGGGTCCTCTGCAAGAACAGTGTGTACTCTTAATCTTGAAACATCTCTCTCCTATCAAGTAGCCCAAGATGACTTGAAACTCATTATGTAGTCTAAGATGACCTTGAACTTTTGGTCCTCCTGCCTTCACTTCCCAAGGGTTAGAATTAGTTGTGGAACACCACTCCAAATACGGTCCCATTTCTTTAAGGCTTTACAACCTCCCACTAACGCCACTCTGCATGTGGAGACCAGAGGTCTACTTTATTTTTTGAAACAGGCTCTCTCTAAACCTGGAGCTCACTGTTTCAGCCAGATCACCAGCTATCAAGCTCCAAGGATTCTCTGCCTCCCCAACATCGGGCTTTTACAGGGACCAAACTCAAGTCTTCATGGTCATAGGGCAAGTGCTGTACCAACTGAGCCATCTCCCCAGCCTGACCATTTGAACAATGAGTCTTAGGGGCCATTCCTCATCTAAACTATATCAGACCACCCCCCAAATAATCCTTTTAAGTGTTTGCTCTGTTGCATTTTAATTATGTGTATATGGGGATGGGTATGTGCCCACAGAATCAAGATAAGAGTGTCAGATCCCCCAGAGCTTGAGCTTTAGACAGGTGTGAGCTGCCCAATGTGGGGTCTGGGGACTAAACTCAGGTCCTCTACAAGAACAGCATTCAGTCTTAACCACTGAGCCATCTCTCCATCTCAACAATTGTTCCTTCTTTTATTTTTAATGGTGCTTGAGATTGAACCTAGGGCTCTGCTACTGAACTATACGCCAGTGTGCCAGGTCCTTTCTTTTCTTCTCCTCCTTTTCTTTTTGAAAGTGAGTCTCACTAAATTGCCCAGGCTGGCCTTGAACTTGCAAGCCTCCTACTTCAGTCTTCAGATTTGCTGGTCATTAGTCTGAGAGTGCTAATTATGTGTTACAAAATAAAACAAATGAGTAATTAAGGGATATTCAATTGTTACTTCTTATGTGTGCAAAACCTAGAAATATTGATGTGGAAAAATGAACCAGTAAAGTATGGAAAAATATCAAACTTCTAGACTCAAATTCTACCTAGAAACATGTGTTCACTGCCCTACTTAGTGCGTGCATTTCTACCCTTCTTCTATTTCCCAGCTCTGTCTCTGAGAAATGGCTCCACCAAACAATGGCCAAAAGCAAGTAAAAGCAAGCGTTTGCGGTGCCCAAGATGGTGCTTCTGCACTGCTGCTGCACAAGATACCACGTCTGCCTAGAGAAATGGAGGGTTCCAGTTTGAAGCAAAAGCATGCACAAAGACTAAGGGGAAGTGAAAGGAAGGAGAGCAATGAGAAAACAGGTGACATAGAGGAGCGAGGAGGAAGCCCCGGACCAGCAGACAAATCAGTTCCTAGACTACATATTTACAAATGCAAGCAAAGACATGAGAAAGGGCCTAGACTGGATCTAAAGCATTAAAAAAAAAAAAAAGTAAATCAAGCCTTACCCAAGAGGAGGGGAGCATCACTCAGCCCTGAACACAACAGGCACAGACTCAGACCACGGAGGTGTGTCACTCCAGAGGCTAAGGCAAGAGGATCACAAATTCTAGGCCATCCATCCCTCTATCAATCAACCAATCAATCATATGTTTTTAAAAGGACATTGTTGGCAGTATCTAATCAAGACTGCCGGAGTGAGCTTTGGCCTGGAAACTTTGAAGACACTAATTCCAACTAGGAAAGTATCTGTACAGTGTACACATCAAGCCTCTCTGGCCTGCTGCCATTAAACATTCCCCAACATCCCATCCTCTCCTAACCATCACGCCATACCTGAAGGGCGATAAGGACTGGTTTCATATCTACTGAGTTTATCCAGTATCCCATTCAATTATGTATCGCATTGTAAATCCATAAAAAGAGCACTCTGGACTAATTAATCAGGTTTGACAACCTGGATAACCCAAGTCTGTCCTTAAATGTCCCCATTCTGTGTGCATGCTCACCGACGGCTATCTGGACGCATCCTGTAATCACCCTGGGAGTTTTTAAAATTCATAATGCAAGTGGCACCTCCAAGTTAAGCAAGAAATAAGAAGCCATGGGCACAAGGGAACACATATTTTATAAGTTCCCTAGATGATTATAGGGTTCAGCTAGATTGCAAACACTGTAATACAAAATTCCACTTCTGGAGCAACAAGGTTAATGGGCAAGACTTTTGAACTATGGGCTACAAATGCCACCATTTAAGGCCAAGATCTTGACCCTGGGGCAGCCCCTGGGGGTGGAAAGCACACATAGGCCTCCTTTTACTTGAACTTGTCAGAATTCAAGATCCTATCTCCAAATTTTCTTTTTTTATTTCACTTTTCCTTTCTGTGGAATTTGACCCTATGGCATTCTGCTGCTTTCAAAATTCCCCCTTTCGGCTCTAATAGGGCAAAACTGAAGACTAAGACATACATGCCCTCTCGTGAAACAGTAAACGGTGAAAATATTTGAGAATTAAGATATGTAAATTAAGATATATAAAAGGTATAAATATTTGAGAATTAAGATATGTAGAGAACCCATTCTGCCTGCATGGACTTCTGTTTGAGCCACACGTTGAGCAAGAGAGCTGGAGGAAGGAATACAGCACATCCCCTCCTCTACATCTTGATCACCGAGGGCGCGGCACACAGCCCAGGAACCCGTGCAGCACTGTGCAGCCTTGCTGGGCTCCGGCTGTTTGTGCTAATTGATCTGTCAACCCATAAGTGGGCTTGAAATTATGGAGATGTCACCTCACCAGGACCAGGGCACATGGTCTGTACAGAGCAAAGGAAGAATCAGAGAGCCCCAGAGATGTGGGGCTGGGGGGACCTCAGAGCTTCATTCTAAAAGTCAGGTGCTGACTCAACTCCATGACTTACAGAGGAGGGGACTGGGGTACAAAGAGGTGAAAGGGACTTATTCAAGGTTGCCAATGCAACAAGGGTTGGGGCAGGCTCTGCAGCTGTTTAGAAGGCTTCCATGCCTCCACGCTAGACCTCAGGCCCAGTTTCCTGCTAAGAGTTCTTATCAAGGACGGAAAACGTAGACAGCAATGGGGACTTGGGAACACTACAGCCCTCCCAGCTGACATATCCAAGACACCAAGGCTCCTCCCTTAGAAGAGGTGAGTCAGTAGCCTCAAGTGTGTGCTTCAGGCATATTTTTAATGAAAAGCAATTTCCAGCTACTTCTGGAGAAGGGAAATAAAGAATCAGTAAGAAGCATCACAGTCACAAGATGCCTGGTACCACTAGAGCTTTAAGGATATTGGCTTCACTCTAAAAAAGCAAGAGCCTCACTGAACTTCAGCCACCTCTACATGTCTTTGCAGCCGCTGCATGCCAGTGCTAAAGAAAACATAAAAGTCGAACCATGTCTATGGAACTATGCTACTCAAGTACACAAGGAAATCTAAGCTAGAATAGCAATTCAAGGAGGAACACACGTATGATGGAGGGAAGGGAGAAACAGTATTTGATGGGCTAAGCCTCACCGGCATGGAGTTGGGATACTCATCGTCTTAGGCCTCCAACAACAGATCACAAACTAGCTCACCTTTAGAAGAAAAGTGAGAGCCACATCAGAAAACTGCATAGCCCTGCCAAGGGAGAGCCTGGGAGTTGGAATCAAAGAGCATACTCTCCCCAGAAACCATTTTTGTAAACTAAAACCAATCCATCTTCGATGACAACTGGGCTGGGCACAGGAGATGGAATTAGTACACTGCAAAAGAGCCATGTTGGGTGGCTGTAGAGATGCTCAGTGGTCAAGAACAGTAACTCAGCTGGGAGTGATGGCACACATCTTTATTTTTAAACTTTCTTTTCATTTATTCTTTGTATCTTTTATATCATGCATCTCCCACCTTTTATATCATTTCCCATCTCTTCATATCCACCCACTGCCCTTGCAACCTCACCCCCAAAATAAAATAAAATTTAAAAGAAAAAAAAAAGGTAAAAAAAAAATCTCATCACGGAAGCTGTAGTTTGACATAGTGAGGCATGCAGCAAATCCTTGTATCCATATAACTTTATGTGCAAACGTTGATTGCAAAGAGTCTTTGGTCTGGTTTGAGGCCTCTGGTTTCTTCTACACTCACTAGAACTCTTCTTGGTTATCCTGTCATTGCCCTGTGTTGTGGAGATCCTGCAGCTTTGGGTCTGTGGGTCAGGCCCCTTTGTGTGCTCCAGCAAACCACAGATGGGGTGGATGTTGGGGTGGGTCAACTCATAACCCTGGTTCTGGGCCTGGTAGTTGCAGGGTTGGTCGGCTTGCCAGTTTTCCCCTGTCTTCATCACCAGGGTGAGCTCTCCAGCATCGTCCTGGCTAGTTCACCCCTTTCAGCCATGAGCAAGGGGTAGGGCCAGTTCTCCTGCTTTCACATCCTCAGAGTTGGCTGTCTCTCACCTACACCTTCAGAGCCAGCTCTAATGTGTTGCCCAGGTGAAGTATAGGGGCCACCCTCCCAAGTGTTGTTGCTGGTGAGGGACAGGGACAGCTCTCCCACCTGCTACAAGCAGCAAGGGGCAGAGGCTGAAGGCATCTCTCCCCTGCCCACATCACCATATGGCAGAAGAGGGGTGGGGCCAGATTTCCCATGCTCACATTCTTGGGTCAATTCACCCACACCCCTGTCAACAGGGTCAGCTCTACTGTGTTGCCCAGGCAGGTGGCACACATCTTTAATCCTAGTACTCAGAAGGTAGAGGCAGGCAGATCTCTAAGTTTGAAGCCTATGGAGTGAATCTGGTCTACAGAGTGAGATCCAGGACAACCAGACAACCAGAGTTACACAGAGAAACCCTTTCTCAAAAAGGAAAGGGAAGGAAGGAAGGAAGGAAGGAAGGAAGGAAGGAAGGAAGGAAGGAAGGAAGGAAGGAAAAGAAATAGAAAACTGACCGCTCTTCTAAAAGACCCAGGTTCTATTCCCAGCACCTACATGATAGCTCACAGCTAGGGAGCCATTGCTCACCTCTGAATTCCACAGGTACCAGAAATGCACAGGTATAACACCCATAGAC